>NDXZ01009106.1:7725-21768 GCA_003055125.1 Paykullia maculata | reverse complement strand
TTTTTTTTTTTGTTATTAGAAAAAGGTGTCGACACCTTAATTTGAGTAAAAATGTGCAGGACAATAAAAATATTTAGATTTAAGTTATTTTTTTGTATTTTCTAAAGTTTTAAAACTTTTTATAAAACGTTTGTTTTTGCCCTTCTTCTATTAAATTGTTTGTCTACTTCTCAATATTGTTTTCTAAATTTATGTATATACGACTTTTCTAAAATAAGATGACGAAATATCGATGATGTTATACGTACATACATACATACATACTTTTATATATTGTATTAAAAAGGTTTTTAAAATTAAATTAAAAAAAGTTCTATCCAGTAACATAATGGTCACTGCTTGTAAGAAACCGGTTTTTTTAAATAAACAAATATTTATTACTTGAATTCTAATCAAATTCTTTCATACGCATTCTTTTGTATTTAAACACATGAATTGATGTAAAATAAAATAAGAAATTTATTTCATTAATTAAAAAAAAAAACTTTATTAAGGGTTTTTTAAATTTTTTCTTTTTCAATATAGGTATTTGAAGATTTTTTTAAATTACAAATTAAGAAATTTCCGCCTGGACGTGTATTATTTAATTAATGTTAAGAACTAAGATATTGTGAAGGCAGCTTAAACAAAGATTGATGTTATTATATACAAATTAAAGGTTTGATGAAAAAATTTACTTTAATAAAAAAAACTCGTTTCAAATATCGGTCATAGATTTCAAATTATCATAAGGAAAATTTTATATTTGTATGTATGTACATATAAACACATGTGTATACATACATATTACCTTGCAGTACATCATGTAATTGTTAGGACCTTAGTTAACATATGTACATATATAAATCATACGCCTTGTAAGCTCTGAAGTTTTTTTTCAATATACATACATAAAATTAATGAGAGATTTTATTAATACATAGAATTGTTAAACTGCATTAAACCCAATAGTTATGGAAAGTATGCGAAGAAAGAATATGATTATTTTGTATTTTTATTTAAAGAATGATATCATCATAAGTCTGTAAATATTAAAATATATAAAAACAAAAAGCAAACAAACATACGCTCTTTATTTATATTAGTACTTGTTGAATCAGTTGAAAATTTTAAAATTTTTCAAAACATTAAATAGTATTTGGCAATTGGTAGAATAATTACAAACATATGTATTTATATATGTATGTTTAAATTAAAAAACTAAAGAAATTTTTGTTTTTAATTCCAATATGATGGAAAAATATAATATACATACATATGTATGTTCATATGTAAATTTATACTTTATTCAATTCTGTATTTATTATATGTAAAGTAAAAATACATATAGAATTCAAAATTTAAATCAGTACCACACCCACGCACAACAATATTTCAATTTTCTATTAAAAAATATCCAAACTTATTTACAAAAACGTTTTATTTCAAATAATTTAAGCTTTTTTTTATATAAAATGTTCACTTAATTTTTATTTTTTATTTAATTGTTGTCTTAATTATTTACAAAATAAAAAATATTTCTTACTTTTTTTGAAAAATTATTTTGATTAATTATTTTTGAATTTCGTTAAACCGTTTTTATTTTTTTTTATTTAGCACGTCTATGCACGCGTACGTTAAAATATTAACTGAACTGAAAATCGAAACCGAAAAAAATTGTTAAATTAATACCTACCTCTTCCATTTTCAATATTAGTATTTTATGTTCTCCTTAGTGCGAGTAATATTTGCTTCTTTTTAAATTGCTCGTTTGCTAATATAGCGTTATAACTCAAAAAACATAGTTTTAAGTAAATTTTCATTCCTTTATATGATTCGTCACTTTATTAGTTTTTAAATCATAAGCTTTTGTACAAATTGCATATTTTAGACAATAATATACATACATACATACATCTATGTAACTGACTTCATAAACACAGTTTGCAATACAACACTGCAAAGGAATGCATTGAGTCTACAAGGCAATGTATAGAAAATCGGAAATAAATACCTACAATGCACAAATTTGATAGATGTTGCGCATTGCCAAAACTAAGTCGTTTGTCTTAAATGAACACTATGCATTGCAAACTGTGTTTATGAAGTCAACTATATATGTATGTATGAATTCCCCCGGGGGTAGTTATAAAAGCATCAAGATGATGTTCCCATCATGGTGTTAATGCCCTCGGGGCAGAGGCTTGCCTTAGCCTCGGGTGCACGGACCAAAATTGGTGGTTCACCAGAATCTCTTTGGCACCACGGTAACCAGTAAGCCCCTGAGACTGTGTCCCAGACTGGTTGTTGGTTGAGGTCCCTTCGGGGTCCACGTGGAGGCTGTGGTTGCTACCTGGATTTTGTATTAGCAGAACTAGCAGGAAGAGGTGTCAATTTGTGCTGATATTCTTCTTCAGACTTATTTCGGACAGTTGAACACACACCTCTATAAGAGTTACTAATAACACACGCTGTGCAATAGAAGATCGGAGTCCTGGCTAATGCTTGTGCTAGTGACAGACTTCGGTCAGCCGGATCTTCTCAGGCTCTGCCTTACAGTAGGCAGGTCTGGCAGCAAAGAGTATCTAGATAGCCCGAGCTCTTGAGCAAGGTGCCTACTCTATTATCCAGAATCATAATGGGTAGACATTTGCTACCTGTGTGTTCCTTACAAGTCACACAGAGGCGATAGTTAACGCATACTAATTTAACTCGTGGTTTGACCACTGTCAGGTAAGGCCAACATGGCAGGTACTTTTTTTTTGCTATATATCTACCTTACCTACATAAAATATTATCAACAGCATATACCTAACTTAAATTTTAATTTTAAAAAAATTTACTTAAACTTAGAATTTTGTATATTTTAAGTTATGACTATTTTAACGCAAATAAACGATTTGAAAACATACATACATTCATATATACATATTTACTTCGTAGTAGCTTACTATGCATACATACATACATATGTATGTATATATTTTTTAGCTTTGTTTTGGCTCTCGTCCTCTTATATTTTTTTTAATTGAGAAAATGACGTCATATATTTTTAGTGTAAATATAAAAACAGAACACAGTTGTAACAAGTTGCTTTTTTTTTACTTTAGAACATTAATAACAAAAAAAAATGTTTTAGAATTTAAAGTATTCACAAATTGGAAATGATTTCAATTTAATATTTTTACGCATACGCAATAAAATTATTTTTAAATACATTTTATTTAATACCGGTATTTCGTTTAGGTAAAACGTTGCTTTTATCATCGATAAACAAAATGTTGATTAATTTAAGTTACTTACGGTCGTATTGTCTCACAGACACAATAATACTTTTGTTTTCATTGATAAAATTCTTTAAAGTGTGTGTACACACATACATACATAGATATGTGTGCTTTTTCAAAATGACTCATTGTATTATACATCATTATATTTAGGTGGAAAGGGTATTATGCGTTTGTGTTATTGTTTGTTATACATACATATGTATATAAAATAAAATCCAACACCTAATTTTGAAATTTACCGGTCAACTTATGTACATATGTAAAATCTGTTAATAAAATTTAACGTTAACAAGCTTTATACATTACATTACACGGGTCAACAAGTGTTTAACCCTGAAACCAGAGTAAACTTACGATATCTCAAAAAACCAGATGCAACCAAACGTTATTATTATTTGCGATATCGAGACAAAACTCAACCGAATTATGTGGCTTTAACGCTTCAGAAATTGTTAAAAATAATCAATGTTATATACTATGACGTTCTTTAATACATATACATAAATACATACTACATACATACATATGTATGTATATTTATACACTGCACATTCATATGTTCTATATCTCAAAAAGTATTTTTATCACAATTTCCAGAAAAAAATGTTTAACTTCGAAATAAATCATTTATTCTACATTTATAATTCTACTTTGCGTAATACTGCGCCTGTCTATTACTGAATTCACATTAGGAAAGTTTACTTTGACAAAGTTTTTTATTCTGTTAGAAGGTTCTTCGCATGATACAATAATGTATCATGGTTCTTCGTTTTTAGGTATTTTTATTTTGGTTCTCTATAAAACGAACGAGAAATTTAACGGAACTGGCGGGTTCAAAAAAGTTTGTACTTCCCTGCTTTCTTTCTACCGCTCTCTTAAACAGACTTTGTAAAAAAATGTTCTTTGTGTGAATGCACAATTTGCTACAATGTTTTACGAAAAAGTAAAAACGCCGGTAGGAGAGTGGGTGACGAAAATTTGTTGGCATCATTATTAAAAACAAAACGCTTTATAATGTTAACTTATACAATGAACAGGGTGTCACATAAGCAAAAATTTCTGTTTTTAACACATCTAATTTAAAAAATCATGTTTAAGTATTAAATACAAACAAGTTAGCATTTATGTACATATGTACGAAAATTTATATCTCTATAAATATGTATGTACTAAAATAGTAGTACGCATTGTTTTTTTAAATATTATATCATAATTTAAAATAAAAAATAATTAAAGTTATTAGTTATAAGTATTTTTTTTTTTATGTTTTATCAATGCATTCCTAAGCAGTTTACTTGTGTTTGTTATTAATAAACGTTGTGGTCAAGATGGTTTAGGGTTGATAAAATTCAAAAATAGTTTTGTTAAATAATAAGGGTACTCATGCTTAAGCTCGACTCGCAGTCTGTGCATTTTTCTACTCTCGCATTTAAATTGTTAAAAATTGTATTAACATTTTTTGCACAACTTTGATAAGTTTGCGACAAGTCACTCACACCTTTATATACAATTAATGGGCGGTTTTCAGTCACTTTTATTTCTTATTTCCTCAAACAACGTCAGGCAATAGGTATATTGTTTAAATTTGCTAGGCTTTTTAAAAAAAAATTTTTAACAATTAAATTAAATTTAACTTTTTTGATAGTTTGACATTTTTATCAAATTGAAATTGCTTTTATTTTGCACATAAATTTAAAAGGGGTTTCATAAAATATGTACATAAGTACGTAGTGCAAACTTGCACAAATGAAAAATTAGACGTTGAAATGAGTACCCATAGTGTACTCGTATTTAACATAAAAGTATGTGTGTACCTAAAGTAGAACATTTTAACTATTATTATATGTATGTACATATGTATGTATATTACAAATTTACTGCCTGTTCTTATAAATTTAAAAAAATTTTCGTTCAAATATTTATATTGAAAACTAAAATAAATTTTCGTAATAAATAAAAATTTGTAGTTAATCTTAAAAAAAAACATGTACATATGTACATAACCGTCATTTTTATTATTTGTAGAAATTTTTAATCTATAATTTTCCCAGTACATAATCTTTTTTTTTCATATCTTTTGTAATTGTGATACATTAAGAATGTTATTTATTAAAAAGAAATCAATATTTAATAAAGATTATGTTTCAGGAAATTTAGAGATTAAAAAGTTCTACAAATAATAAAAACAAACAATTATATAACAACCCACATCTTGTAATTGAAAATTAATAATATTGTCAAGCAGAACAGATAATAATTAGAAATTACAACTATTCAATTTGCGTTCAATATTATCCAGTGGATATCCAAAGCACAAAAACATGTAATAAATACAAATAGAATGAAAAAAAATGGAAAATTAGTTGGTTATATTATTCATTTACATATTAATCGGATATACGCCGAAACAAATTCGGTTTTGTCTTAACATTAAGAAATATGAAAACGAATTCCAGTTTTAAAAATAGTCCTTAAATTTTCGAAATATGTAATAATAATTAGTGGAATAATGTATTAATACGTGACAGATGGCGAAAAATAAAAACTAAAATATGTATTTTACTTTTAAATATTTAAAAAATTAAACTGCAAATCCTTATTTAACAAATAAGTCAACAAGTGCTTAACGTAAGTAGCTTCAATTTCCTAAAAGGGAAAATGAGAAATATCCTAATTTCATTAATTCCTGTTTTGTATTTCGAGTAAAATTAAAGCGATTTAAATTGTCTTTACACCGCCCTAACAAGTTTGATCTTTAAAATTTCATTCGGAAACCAGAACAGGCGGTTATAAGTTAAAAGGATACACGAACTTTTTACGAAAAATAAAAAGCTTCCAAAAAGTTTAAAGCTATGCGACTTATATAAAAATATCAAAATATATTGGAAAGTTACAATTTTACGGTTGCCTATATCATTAAACTTGACAAATGAAATTGAGAGCTGTTAAAAAGTTGTCCAGTTGCCATCAAACATTATTAGCATCTGTCAATGCAGCTATGGGTAGGTTTTTTTTTTTATCGAAAAGATTGATTCTAATTACTAAATGCTTTTAAATACCTTTTCTGTTCCATCTGATTTTCATCGGCCCCCTTTACACCATGCCCCAGTTTTTGATAAGTTTTTGGATCTTTGGATTTAATTTTTTCGAAAAATAATTGCAGTTTATTTTCAGTATTTTTATCGGCATACGCGTGCTGGTAAGCGTTAAGAACCACGCTAAAGCTAGTAAGCCTTTTTTTAGATTTGTTTATTTGTATTGATTTATAATCGGTGGTGCTGCTGGTAAGAGGATTGTAGCCCACCTGAGCTAATTGCCACAACAAAGCTTGTCGGCAATCTCACCCACCATAAACGGTTTGTAATCAATTAATGTGATGACGCATTGGAAAATAATTTTATGTATATGAGAAAGTCCAGAACAAAACGTTATAATTCCACTTTTTTAATTTTTCATATTTTTGACTGAATCCAATTCTAAATATTAAGTATCTGTTAATGTTTAACATAAATCCATATTTTTCTGTATTTAATTGGTTTGTTCGTTCTAAGATTTTTTTATTGAGAACAAAATTAATTATATTTTTCAAAGCTTAACTTTTATGTTTTTCAAAATATGTAGTTTTATTTTGTTCCGGTGTTTGTTTATTAATTTATCAATTCCCATTTAATAGGATTCATAATTATTAAAGTTTCGTTTGCTAATATGAACGTAAGTAAGATTAAGTGTTGTTAAAATGCGTTTTGTTTCTAAAAGCTACATAGGAATTAACTTGATGTAATTAATATCTTATTAAAAGAGATTTAAAAATTTAATTTCATTATTATTAGCATTAAGAACTTCATGTTTAACCTAAGAAAAAGCGAAAGGTTATAAATATAAGAATAAGTTTCGCAGCAGACTTGTAAATAAAATTACCTCAAAATGCAAATCAAAACACAAACAAAAATAATAGAACAAACTCAATAGTCATTTTAAAAACTGTTTTAAAATTAATCCAAACCATCGTCAACAAAGTCAGGTTTCTTTGAAGCTTCTTTGGGTTCATCACTTGGTTTGGAAGTAGCGTCAGCAGCATCGGCATTATCTGGGAAAGCACCAGGGAAACCGGGAACACCACCGGGGAAACTGTTTTTGACAACATCAATGAGTTTTGAAATTTTTGGATTGGACTTGTATTTGTCGATGTTGGCAGGATTTTTAGAAATATCCTGAAGAGCGGCCATAACCTCGGGATCATTCATACCCGACAAAAAATCACCCATATTCAAGCCGCTGGGAAAACCTTTGGGCAAACCTCCTGGAAAACCACCCGCACCGCCTGGGAAGCCAC
This sequence comes from Paykullia maculata, assembly GCA_003055125.1. Lineage (NCBI taxonomy): Eukaryota > Metazoa > Arthropoda > Insecta > Diptera > Rhinophoridae > Paykullia > Paykullia maculata. Next base: position 14,166 of record NDXZ01009106.1, on the reverse strand, counting down.
CAGCCGAGCCAGGTCCAGAAGAAGCCTTCTGTTGTTGACGAGCCTTTTGACGCCTCAACTCTTCAGCTTTACGATCATGTTCGGCCTTCTTGCGCTGCTGCTTTAACCGGTGCTGTTCGATTTTCTTAGCATTTGGTGTAACTTCACGCAACCATTCATCAGCTTCTTCATCATAATCTAGCTTACAGGCTTGACGCAAATCCTTAGCGGCTTCTTCCCAATTGCCCAACAAGCGATTGGCACGTCCACGAAACTTGTAGGCAGCCGCTGAATCACAATTTATCTCTAAAGCTTTGTTACAGTCGCGTATGCAGGCGTTTGGTTTTTTAAGTTTCAAAAATGCCTGGCCACGTTTAGCATGAAATAAGGCATTGCCGGGATTAATCTCAATTGCTTGTGTATACAAATCAATGGCTTCCTGAAATTTCTGTTCACTATAAGCAGCCGCTGCCTGTGAACGCAACTCACCCGATTTGTCGACTTCTTCTTCTGTTGGAGTTTTCGAAGAATCGCCCATTGGTTGCTCGACATCGTTATCGGCCTCAATGACACCTTAAAAATTTGTTTAAACATTAATTTGTAAAAAATTTTAATTAATACGACAAGAGTTAACTAATCATTTAACCATGTACATATGTAATACAAAACATAGACACATTATATATGTAAGTCTTCTAAGCTGGGCAGTCAAGTTTAGTCTTGCATACAAAGTGATGAAATATTTTAAATTAATTTTCATGAAAGATTCTTTAAAAAATAATGATTTATTCTTTATTTGTTATAAATAAATTAAAAAAATACTGCCACTTTTAAATTTAAATAACGGATGTCAAACGGAAATGGGTTTTTTTATTCAAATTACAGGATTTTTCGCAAACTCGCGATTTTGAATTAACAGATTATTGACTAACTAAACCCTTATCAAAATCAATTTTAAATTATATAAAAGTGCTGTTTCACACTCAAGTCAAGTCTGAGTTTAGAGGAAGAAAATAATGGAGACTTTTTTCCTCTCTCTCTCTCTCTCACTCTCCTAAAAACTCAAACATGACGTGACTTGACTTGACGAGTGTGAAACACCACAAAGATTTAAAAAACAAACATTGTATGGAAGCTTTTTTTAAATCTTCTATTAGTTTTAAAATAAATTATAAGTCAGAAATTTTCGGTTTCATCATCAGCACTTTTCGATCAGTATTTTAGTGTTGGATGTAAACTCAGTTCATTAGAATTTGCTGACTGGTAGTCGCCAATATTCATATTTTCTATCACTTAGTGAGTGAGAACAAAATCTACCACAACCATTAAAAGCTTATTTCTGTTGTATCTTTTTTAATATTTCTTGTTTTTAGATCAAAAACAAGATATTTTTAAAAAATATTACAAAAAGAAGATGAAGGAATTTATTGAATTATAGTAAACATCTTCAAATATTTTGTTGATTTTAAATATGTTTTATTGTAAAGATGAAATAATAAAGTCATTTAATCAAAATTTCCCTCCATCAAGTCCCATCTGTAATATAATTTTTTGGCAACTGACAAAGCTACTGTGGTTCGGTTGTAATTTAATTTGTTTCTTCTTTCAAATAAATATTTGGGGCATGTTTCTTTATGCGCCTTTTTAATTTCAACTAACATTTTTTCTATCTTTAGCCCATTTTTTAAGCCTTTCTTATTAAAATTCCGTGTTAAAATAGAGGCAAGTAATCAAATCCGCCCAAATAAAATGATGATTGCAAGTTTTTCTTTTGCTTACAATTTAGGCACAAATACATAAAAAAAATTTATTGAATTTCTTTTAAACACTTAAGGCGCTGTAAATAAAAATTTCAAAACTTCAATGTTTTTAGAGACAAAAAAAAAAACTTTAAATTAAATGAAGAAAAAATTTCGAAAATTGACTTCCCTAATTTAAATATGTAGATCATTAAATCATGCGAAATATTGACGATGTACTACTAGTTTGCGGTAAATTGCCGCTGTCGTATAAACTCTGGACTGTAGTTTGAAAAATGGCTCTAGAGTTAAGTGATGATCCTGCGGCTGCAGTTGATGTTTCAACAAAATTTGCTAAATGTTGTGCTGCAGCAGCAGTAGCAAAGTTTAGGGATGGATTAAAATGTAGTCCTCCCCCACCTGGTGATGAGTTTATATTTTGAGATGTTGAGTCCATAGAAGAGCTAGATATTACGTCAGATGATTGCTGATGTTGAGCGGGTTTTAAACAAACACCTTGATTTAAGAGTCTTACATCCAGTTGATTTCCCCTGTTGTCTAACCAACAGCCACCGGGTTCTTCGCCGGTGTAATGAGATATATTGGGATTAATATTCAAAAAGCCGCGACCCTTTTTAGAGTCTTTATTACTTAAAAATAGCAAACGAAATTCATCATGAAATATTTTGTAATAGTAAAAGGCGGACACCGGTTTTATTTGATCCTCTGTGCACATGTCTCGATATTCTTTGTACATTCGTTTTATCGACAGAGAGTGATGAAGACAACGCAATTTTGCCTTTTTATTGGGTACCCAAACAGGATAGGAGTTAATGTGATCTAGAATAGCCTGTTTTCGTTCGAGTGAGATCTTGTGTATTAAATGCTTGCCTCGGCCATCTACTCCAGTATAGTTACCCGTCGTTTTATCTGCATATTTTATGGCATTCTCAATAAATTTGCGGTTAATGCACAGAGTATTCATCATGAAATGTTTACAAACTCTTTTATTTTCACTATTTAGGCCCGAGCGCAAAAAGAATCTGGTCTGATAAGCACGGGTGGGACGATTTGTTTTACGAAATTCTGGCGTTGTGGGTGTTTCCACATCTTTTGTTTCTATGCGCGAAAGTATAAAATCCTTGCGCCTCTTAAAGTCCAAGGACCAAAAAATATCGCAAATTTGTTTACGCTCTTCTTCGTTGAAATTCTGGTGACATTTAAATGTACACCGTATGGCACAATTTATGGGTCGAGGAAAACGTTCAGGCTCTGGATCGCCTGGTTTACGTCGTTTAGATTTTTTTTTCGGTTTGGTATCTGTTAGATTACCTGTTTCAGGATCGAGAAATTGTTGAGGCTTTTGTGGCTTATCTGGGAGTTTTTCAGCCAACTTACTTTGTTGCTCTTCCTTTATGATATCACGTAGAGGACGTAAAACTCTCTCCATCTGTAGTTCATAACCATCAATTGCTTCTTTAATTTCCCGATTCGATATACCTAAAGTTCCTTCAAAAAACTTACGACATACTTTTGTTAAATCATCATTGCTGATGCTCTTATTGTTGTTGCTTGTATCGTCAGTTTTCGTTTGCTCCGTTTCTTTAATTATCGGAGTTTCTCCAATTTTGTAGTACTTAAGGAAGTAGCAACAGTTATTGCCTCGTTTTTTATTGCGAATTCGTGTTAGTACCGGCTTTCGTATGTGTTTGCGTATGAAATTCACTTTATCGATTTTACTTAAATTGCAGTAGTAATCGAATATATCAATTCTTTGACGTTTATTATATTTTGTGGTGCATTTATGTTTGCAAGTCTCAAGGCAATTATGTAAACGAGGAAGTTTTTTCTTTTTCTTCTGCCTCCTTACGGCTGGCGTTTGAGTTAATAATATAAGAGGTTCATCATCATCATCATCATCATCATCATCTTCTTCCTCGTCAGCATCTTCAACTTCTTCAAAATCTTCCTCAGAAACTTTTTGTTTACCGACACAATAATCCTTATCAGCATCTGAATCAAAATAAAGTTCTTCCGTTTCATCCACCTTTCCTTCCTTTAATACACATTCAACTTTTATTTCGGGTGTAAAGAGCGGATCATTTGGGTCGATATTTTCGACTTTTTCTTGCTCATCACCTTCGTTCAAATTGCATTCCTTTTTCAATTTAACATTGTTATGGAGTTGAGTCTTTTTCATATTAGTTCGACTTCTTCTTGTTTTTGAAATCGTCTTTTTCCTAGTGCCTTTTTTGATTGACATGTTTCTTCTTGTTGACTTTAGATTTCTAACAATAATTGGCGCTTTGTCTTCGAGATAAAGAACATTGGGTTCTAAGAGCGGTTGGCTGTTGTTGGCTGCAAGCATATGGCAAAAAGCACATTATCAAAATTCGTAGATATTAATTGGCTAATATATATTCTATTGTGATCATATCGAAAATAAAAGATTTCATCCGTTATTGTTCACAAAATAAATTTTAGAAAAAATATATCTAAATATGACACACAAACTTACTTGTTTACACTTAACCGTTTCAAACTTTATTAAAAAAAAAGTTATTTTTTAAAAAAATATATAAAAACATTAGTTCGAATCAAATGTCGAACAATTCAATCGTTACAACTGTTAGTCAACGGTAAAGACTTTCCGAAAAACTCTTGTTTTTATTTATTGAGTAAATAATTAATAAAATTTTTATTAACGATTTCATTAAAAACTATTTGAAGAAAATAGTTTCATTAATATTAGAAAAATAAATCATAATTATTAAATATTGGCGCTTTATAATACGTACATATGTATGTATATACAGACATACATATGCACTTGTAACAATTTAAACATCAAGAGACTCAACAATGAATTCCTCTTTGGTTATATTAAGGCTTTGGGCAGGATTATTTAACCGTAAATCAAGTTCATTGCCCTGGTTGTCAATCCAAAATCCACCTTTTTCATTACCCATATAATGAGATATATTGGGATTAAAGGGGCCCCCAATTTTCTGCTCTGGATTGAATAGAAACGCTAAGCGAAAGTCCTCATGAAAGGTTTTATAGTAGAAACGTGAGGAGACATGCTTCTTTTGTTTGGCCAAACATAAATCTTTGTACTCCAAATACATTTTCTTTATGGACAGGCTACAATGCAGGTATTTTGTTTTGCTTTTCTTATGTGGTATCCAACAGGGATAAGAATTAATGTGAACTAATACAAACTGCCTGCGATCCTCGGATATTTTATTGGTGGGAGGATGGGAACAAGTACGTCTGTCAACGCCTGTGTAAAAACCAGTTGTTTTATCGGCAAATTCTATGGCATTTTGTATAAACTTGCGATCAATGCACAGGGTTTTCATCATAAAATGTTTACAGACTCTTTTACTTTCACTATTTAAGCCAGATGAAAGATAGAATTTTGTGTGATATGGGCGAGTAGGTCGATCTGTTTTACGATATGCTGGCGTAATGGGAAATTCAACATCTTTCGTTTCTATGCGCGAAAGTATAAAGTCTTTGCGTCTCTTAAAATCCAAAGACCAAAAAATATCACAAATTTGTTTTCGTTCTTCTTCGCTGAAATTTTCATGACATTTAAATGTACAGCGTATGACACAACTGATAGGTTTAGGAAAACGCTGCTCTGGTTGTGATTCCCCAGATTTACCGGATTTGGTTGTCTTTTTTGGTTTAGTTTTTGTTAAGCTTCCAGTTTCTGGATCTAAAAACTGTTGAGGCACTTTTGTTGTCTCTTGTGATTTTTCAGGCAACTCACATTCTTCTCCTTCTTCTTTTTTTACGTTGCTTAAAGGATGTACAATTCCTTCCGGTTGCAGTTCATAGCCAACTATGGCTTCTTTTATTTCGAAACGCGAAACCCCCAAGGTACTTTCGAAAAATTTACGACACACTTTCGTTAAGTCATTTTGTTCAGGGCTGTTTTCAGTCAGTGACTGATTGTTGGGAAAGTTAAGACCATTTTTATAATATTTTAGGAAATAGCAACAATTTCCTTCTCGTTTTTTATTTCGAACTCTTTTTAATAGGGGTTTTCGCATGTGTTTACGTATAAAATTTATTTGATCCTTTTTGCTTAGATACCAGTAATAATCAAAAATGTCAAGTCTTTGCTGCTTGGTGAATTGTAAACTGCACTTATGTCTGCAGGTCTCAAGGCATCTATACAGACTTGCAGATCTTCTCCTCTTCTTGAGATTTTTTTTGACTCTAGTTTGAAGATATGATATAAGAGATCCATCATCACTGTTATCGTCATCGTCAAGCTTCTCATATGTATATTCTTCATAGTCTTCACTAACATCATCATCTTCTTCGATACAATAATCTTTATTGCTTTTGGAATCAAGATATAGTTCCATTTCTATTTCATCTTCTGCATCAGGGTAAACTTTTGATTCGTTTGATTCACAGTCAGTTTCTAATCGTGGACTACGGAGCGGATCATTAGTTTTTATTTTTCCTTTATCCTCCCTATCGTCCTCGATCGGGAAAATTTCCTTACAGGATTTAAAACTCTCTTGTAGTTGTGTTCTTGTTTTTGTCATAACACATTTTGCGACATCAATTTTTCTTGTTTTAATTTTGTTCGTTAATTTTTGTTTTCGAACAATTTTAGCTGGTTTATGGTCGAAGTAAATTATATTGGATTCTAAGAGCGGTTGATTGTTATTAGCTGCAATCATATAGCAAAAATCACATT
>NDXZ01009103.1:31808-42201 GCA_003055125.1 Paykullia maculata | reverse complement strand
AATTGTTAGTGTTGAATTTCAAATTTAAAAATATCAATTATTTATTAAATTTATGTTATTCATTTTGTTATCAACAATTTAAACAATACTTGGAAAAGTACAGCTAAGTGCTACCTAGTATGTTTGCAGTTAGCTGCAGCATCAATTGCAATCGGGAAAAATCGAGAAAAAAAATAAATCATCGCTTTCAAATAAGGAACTTTGGTTTTCCACCAAATTCTAATTTTCTAAGATACATAAAACATAAAGGCGAGCAGAGACATCCTTTTGGCCGTCTGTTTCCTTTGTTAGAGCAAGGCTATCAAGCGGCTTGCTTAATGAAAAGAAAGGACTTTACTGCTATTCCCAGCTCCATGGTTGTACGCTGAAGCACAATCATATACTCAACCTTAACGACTGCCCAATCTTAAAGTATCAAAATAAAGAGTAGCTATACTCCTTTAAGTAATGAAGGGGGAAAAATAAGTTTAAAAGTTAGGCGACCATTTTATGGCAGACACCACAGAAAACAAAGCTTTTTGCACTGAATTTTGTTGCTATTCCGACATTAGTCATTAAACATATTTCATAGAACGCACCTGTATCCCAACTTTTAAAGTACTTTTTTTTTTTGTATATTTATAAACTTTTACTGTAAATTTATAAACTTTCTTTTATAAATGGTATTCTTGCAAAAAATTTAAAAATAAATTAGTTGCGTGAAACAGAGTTTTGAGAAAATTTTAAAAATTTTTGCTAACGTCAGATGTAGGCCTCAAACAACGTGTAAACGTTTTTTATAAAACCTTTTTTTACGAAACGTCCCCAATAAAATTACTCGTTGCTATAAATATTCTAGACAAATTGAAATAACAGAATGTATTTCTAGACATAAAATTCTCCTTAAAGCATTGACTGCTCTAACCCTTTTTTTTAATATTTCGATAAATTTAACACAACTAAAAATAAATAATTAGTTTTTTTTTAAACAAACATATTTGTTGTATCACAATTATGACTACGTCTTAACAACTACCGATACATTAGTATTGATTTTCTTTTGCAATTCACCATATAAATAAGAATAAATAAGAATTTGGCATTAAATGTATTAAGAATCATAACTGTAATTTATGCTTAAAAAATATTAAAAGCGATTTAATGCATCATTCACAACATATGTATTAACATATTGCTCAAAATGCAGATCTTTGTAAGTATAACAGGTATACATACGTACATATGTATATATATCGTTTTTTTTTACAAAAAATACTTTAAACTTTAGTCCTTCGATTCTTTCAACAATACTTTGACAATGAAATTATGTCCAAAATCTGGCATTAGGAAAACTTTCTTATTAATTTTAAATTAGACTGACGGCATTTTGGTACTTTATTTCTGCATTAATGTGTTTTTTTAATATTTTTTCTCTATCCGAAATTCAAATATTTTTTATTTTATTTTTATAACTTATACAAATAAAAGGCGTATTACTTTGGTTGAGAGTAGATAAGAATAATTTGTAAATAAGTTGCTTTGTTTTAACCTTATTTTGTTTTTTAGAATTTGTAATCAATATTCCTTTAAGTATTATAACTTAATTTTAAAGTTTTTTGCTTTTAGTAATGTATCACTTGTTCTCTTATACGCATTATATTAGTATAAGAGTCATTTAAGGTCAAATTTGTTAAGATTTTTTAAATTGTTTTAATGTTTTCCTTCATTGAATATCATTTATTTTAGGGGGTAGTTTTTTTTAACATTATTTTTAAATTTTTTTTTTTTGCAGTATTTTGTAAAATTCACATAAATAATAATAAAAAAATATATACATACATAAATAACAAAATTTTAAGAATATTTAATTTAAAAGGTAAAAATTTAACTAAACATTATTATTATAATATTAAAAGTTAGAAAGAGAAAATAAAAAGAAAAAGTTTTTCTTTCAATTTAAACGCACAAATGATAGTTGTTTTGCTCGGTTAATTAGCAATATAAAAGTTTTTAAGTGCTTGATGCTATTTTTTATGTATATTTAATAAAAACCTGGTGAAACGTATACGCAAAACAGACTTAAAATGTACTTAAAATTTCTAATTATACATCTTCAAATACTCGTGATCAAGGGTTAAGAGAGTTGTTACAACTCAACACTTCTTAGCTGAATTTTCTGTTTTGCTTGCATTTCGCACATTATTTTCTATTAATTCTTTAATCTTTTGAACAAGAATTTTCTATTTCGATTTTGATTTTTATATTTTCAAAAACTATCTTCGTCGTCTTCATGGACTTGATACATCTCGCGTATTTCATGTCATAGTGTAGAGTTATTTGGTATACCTTCAGCATCCTCGGACCAACTAACCTCCATGGGGGTACTCGACAAACTGTGAATTTTTTCTATGAGCAAAACTTCTTCAAAGGACATGTGTGGATTTTTCAACTGATTTGATGAAGTCGAATCAGAAGCGGCTGAGGATGAAGTTGTACTAACGACTTCATCTGATGAGGCTGAACAACTTTCATCTTCCGAATTTGTGCCCGAAACCATAGCCTCACCGGCAGATTCCTGAATTTCCTGGCATTTTTTTATCCCCTTCAAATCTTGTACCGAGGGATGAGAGGGTAAGGAACGCATCTCCAAACGTTCACCTCTATTTAAGGCAGAAGTATCGCAAGTTATTAGTTTGCTCGCTGAGCTGCGTCTAAATAGGATTGCCTCTGATTCAGTATCACTTTTTAAAGTCGACGATCTAGGTCTTTCTAAATAGGGAGTACTGACTAGCACAGGCTCTTTCCAGTTAGATGTTAGTTCACACTTTTTCGCACTAGAACCTCCAGATAATTGTTTGGACGTTTTTTTCGATAATTTGGGCTGTTGCTGGGAGCCGTCACAGCCCTTAATGCTGACAGACTTTGAGCGTATACGAGAATGATTGCGGTTGTTAAATTCATTTGCTTCAACTTTGGAATGTTCTCTTATCACTGAGGTGGCCGACATTGACTGCGAAAGGGGATTTGGACCAGTCACTTCCATCAAACTAGAATTACAATTGGTCATGTTGCCGCCATAGGCGGCACTAGCACTAACCGACAATTGTCGTCTTGTTGAAGGACTGCGTTCCACAGATCTAAATGATCCAGCCCTTTTGACCATTTTCGATGCTGCGGCTTCCGGCGTCTCATCATCCATTTCAAGTACCCAAGACACTGAATCGGTTTTCTCAATAACTGCTTTTATCACAGGTGAAGAGGGTGGTGAAATATCGTCCATATGAATGGACGAACCTAATGAGGCATTATTTTGTGACGAGCGATTCGCCACACAGGTAGTGGAGGCATCATGAGATGAGAGCTCTTGTAGTTTGGTTTCTACTATATGCAATTGTTCGGAACGTTGTTTCAACTGCCATTGTAAAGCTTCGTTGTCGTAGGAGAGACGAGTACGTTTAACAGTTTCATGATTCAAGGCTTTTTGAACTTCATCCATCTGTCTTAGGTATTCTCTGTAAAAAAATATAATAAATTGTTAATAACAAAGCTTGTGATAATGTTATTTTTTCTCTCATCTTACTTTTCTTTATCCGACTTGATTTCCAATTCCGAATGTAACATTTCGTTCTGCGATTCTAACAAAGAGATTTTAGCTTGTAATGCCAATTTTTCATGGGCATCTCTTAAGAGTTCCTCATTTTGCTTGGTCAGTTTGGAGATTTCCTTCTGCTTCAATTCCAAAACACACCTTAAACTCTCTGCCTCACTTTGCAAGCGACTCAGCTCCATCTGACCAGATGATGTTAACGAAGAAGTGCTGCGGGGCGAGCTAACGCCACTTTCATTAAGACTTCTTCGCGAAGTTCTTAAAACAGCCACTTCATCATTGGAGAGATTCAATTTTTCCTTTAATTCCCGTTCATTGTTCTCCTTTAAAGCTTTTAGTTTATCCAATTCTTTGGTAAGTTGCTTTATACGTTCGTTGAGGTCATATTCTCGTTCGGCAGCAGCTTGTAAACGGCCGGCATATAACGACTCTGTTTGGGTGAGTTTCACCCGTAATTGTTGTTCTGAAACTTCTAAAGCTTGCAAACGTTCGTTCAAGAATTTTGTACGTTCTTCGACTGTATTTAAATGTTGTTGTTTTTGCAACAACTTATTTTCCATTTCGTGCCGATATGATTCAAAAAGTCGTTTATTTTCTGCTTCGCAATTTTGTAGTTGTGTTTCCAATTGTTGTTTGGCAATTGTTTGAAGTTCCACAAGATTTGATTGAGCTGCAACAAAAAAAAAATTAATTTAAGTTATATTTTATATAGGCTACAGTTCATAAATTGTTAATTTATAAATTATAAAGAAAAAAACATTTTTAAGGATTAATTTATGTTAACCTAACAACATCATTTAATACAACCTTGACTCGTTTACCTTTTTCCAACTCACAGCGATGCAAGGCGTGGAGTTCATTTTCTCTTTGCGTATAGTAGACATCTTTGTCACCCATTTGTTCTTGCAATTCAGAGCAAACATTTTTAGCTTCATCCAATAAAAGTAATGTTTTCTTATACTTTTCTATAGTTTTCAAATTTTCCGATTTCAAAGAAGGACATGCAAAAGCATCCAGCTAGAAAACAAGAAAATAATTCCAATAAATTTCAATTATAATAGTTAGAAGGTAGTAAAAAACTTGTTAAAAATTCTATAAATTATATTAATACAGATCAGCAATATTCACTTTCTCTTGTCTACAAAAAAAAATTATTAATCCTGAAGAATTTATTTAAAAATCCAACATACTTTGACTTGTATTAAATCACCAAAATCATATTTAAAAATGCACATTGTTGGGGACGAACAGGGCGTAGATGGCCATGAAACCAAATCAAAATCCATTGTTTGATTTGATAATTTTTCGTTTGAAAATACAAGATTATCAAACATCATGCTTGTTGTTGTATTAAAAAAAAAAAAATTCTTATACTATTACGTCTTATGAACAGGACTAGCTTTGTATGGAAATAAAAATATCCTGTTAAACAAACTACTTGATGGCTTAATGTAAACTAAATATAATTGTTTTTCTTCTCCGGATATTTATAGAAAATTTGTAATTACAAACAACACCAGGTAGACGAAAAAGTCTTTATACAACATTTCATTTGCTGAGAAAACTACAACATGTATTACTTTTATGACATCTTTTCGTATTCTTAGAAAATTATTACTCCAAGTATTTTTTGAAAATACGTAGAAAATTCCAAGAAATTTTTAATTTTATTTTAGGTATGAAAATGTATTTTATATTTTTTTTATTGAAGACACATTTATGTCCATTTGTTTATACACTTATAGACCCATCCTTAACTATGAGTAAATTGTAAAGTAAAAGTTATGGCAGCTTAACGATTGCGAAAACAATGTTTCTAAATATTAATCAAGAGGAAAATGATATTCAATTGTCTTTACTATTTTAGGAATAAAAATAAACCAAAGAGCACATTTCTAGACAAAAAACAAAATGTTTTTATTTAAAGTGTTTTTTTTTTAATTTTATTTATGTATGTACATATTTTTTTACTAGTAAATAATAACAGCTAAAATGTTAAAAACGGAGTTTTTAACAAAAAAAAATTAAATTATTTTGGTATATTCTGACTGAGTAATTACCACTCATTTAAATAATCAAACTAGAAAAGAGTACCAGAACTTGGAAGTGAACCCTCGTGAAAGCCATTATATGTTTTTATATATGTACATATACATATATACATACATACATAACACTGTGCGACAGTGAAAAAAGTACACAGACTTGGCTATATAGGTTCGATAGTACTCCTTCAGCTGAGTAAAACCTAGCTCCGTTTTGCAATATTAGTTCGCGTTTTGATTTAATGGGCCTCAACATATTGGGACAAATGGTAAATTTTCCGAAAAATGGTACCATAACCTTTTAGCCAATAACTCATTCAGACTTGGTGATAGCGTTTTAATGACTTTAGGAAAGTTGTAGGTAAGTATCTAATGGCTATGGTATCATTTTTCGGAAAATTCATCAAATCTCCCAATATGTTGATGCCCAAAAAATCAAAACGCGAACTAATATTGCAAAACGGAGATATGGTTTAACTCAGCTCAAGTAGTACTATCGAACCTATATAGCCAAGTCTGTGTACTTTGCAAAAAGTTGTTTTTTTGTCGCACAGTGTAACTATTTAGACTAGTACTTGGTAAAGGATCATGTATTGATATTTGGTGTAAAACTGCTGACCTAAAAAAGAATAACCTTGTGAAGAGTGGAATTTCAGATTTCCTAGATGATGGTACATGTGAAACATAAACATGTGTATATTCAATAACTTTGAAAACTCAATAGAAGAAAATGTTTAAATTAATTTAAGTAACACTTTAGTAGATAACACTGTAAAGATAATTACAGGTACAGGTCAGTTTCAATGATTTTAAGCATTTGTGGGATTTTCCCATACACAACCATATTTAATGATCCTGTTTAAATAAGTTCTTTTTTTTAAATTAATGTACAGAAATAAAATATGCATCACCAGCATCAGGATATTTAATTTGTTCGCTTTTGTGTACGCTTATTGTTAAATTTTAAGAAAAATTCACTGCAATTTTTTTGTTATTCAAAGTACTAAAAATGGGCAGATATGAATCGAATTTGGCGCATCCAATTGCTTGTTTGTTCGTGGGTGACATTCTTAGGACACGGAATAAAAATCAATTGGTTTAGCCAAGTGCAAAACAAGGTATGAAACAGAATGTAAAAATCAGATTAAAAAATGTTATTTCCTTAAGCAGTTTTATGAAATAGCTTTTAAATTTCTCAATTGATGTAAATGAAATTCATTTAGAGTATTTACATACATACATACATATTTATGTATATTTAGTAATTTTACTTGAAACTTCTCAACATGTATATTTTTAACACAATAAAACATTTTTAATGTTTTCAAAATTTTCCTTCCCAAGAATTCCCCTGTCACATAAAATTTTTAAATCCCCTATAAGAATGCACACCCTCCAGGTACACAGTTCGCTTAGGATTAACACTGAACTAAAATTAAAGGTAAAAATATATTTGCAATAGACACTTGATCATAAATGTCTAGCCAGTTTGTAATTATACCTGTAGTCAGCCACTCAGGTATATCTATAAAAACAATTGTTCTTAAAGTCTGCATAAAACAAAATTATATAAAACTGACAAACATAAAAAAAAGAAAAAGGAAATGCTAAAAATGTCCAACCAAATTGAAAATTATGTAAAATGCTAAGGCAGAAGTTAGTCAATATGTTTAGTATCAAGTTTAATATAAAAGAATGTCGTCTTTAACTAAAATTTTGTCTTAATGGACTTTTAACCTTTTTGAAATATATTACCCTATAAAACTTTTTAATTATACAATAAAGTTTGTAACGTTTGTATTTCCTAAATTCAAAGTATTTAAGTAGTTGTTATAACATTAAATGTTTATCTGTAACTATTAAATTGTCTTATATTTAAAAAGCATTTAAAATCCTAATAAAATTGTGTATGTATATACATATGGATCTGTAGTATGACATATTGTGTAATGTAAAAATATTTAAATTCATTAAATAAATTGCATAAATTTGGTTAAATTCATTTTTTAAATTGCTAAAGATTGCAAAACACGTGTGTGGATGAAACCAATTATTTGGGTTGTAAATAAATTTATTAAAGACACTGTGTATTTGCAAGACATTACGTCAAAATCATTTAAGGATTTCTGCATTTCCAACACATTCTATTATAAAAAAAATGTAACTCAAAAGTAGAATTTAAATAAATTTTCGATGATTTTTCCAATGATTTTCCAGATTAAGAAAACAACGTAGACTTCTAACTAGATTTAGAGAACAATATTCACGTAAAAACAAAAATTTCTTGGTTATAATGATAAAGTTTAAATCTTCTGTTAATAAACTATAATATGTTTAAGTCTTTAAAAATAAAACCCTTAACAACAGTAGGGATTTTATTAAGAGGGCCAGCTGTAATATTTATTTAATCCTCTATTAAGGAATCTAAAATGAACAAATAAATTTTTCCTAAATTGGATAAACTAAATGTTTGTTACAATTAAACTAAATTTGTTAAATTTTAAGCCAATTGTTTAGAGGTACTTTGCTGAAAAAGGTTGACAAAGTTTACATTTATTTAAAAGATTTTGTTGACAAGCAAAACTAAAACTGAAGCAGAAGCTGTCTGTTAAATTGTTAAACTTGTAGGCACTTAGCAGATAGGCGAGCTAAACAGGGGATTAAAATATATGGATAGAGATTTAAAAGAGCAATTGAGTATCATATGAAATAAATTAAAGTTTAAAAGCAAAAATATTTTAGTCTTCTTGGAAAAATCTGGATTTTTTTAAGGTTTTTTTTTATTATATCTAAATTGTTTAGATCGTGTAAATGTAGTAAATGTTGTCCCTTTTTATAACCTTCACATATGTGGTAAGGGTATAAAAAGGTTTGTCATTCCGTTTGTAATTTCTACAATATTCATTTGCGACCCTATTAAGTATATATATATTGTGGATCCTTATAGATAGGGAAGTCGATTTAGCCATGTCCATCTGTCCGTGTGTTGGTTGAAATCAAGTTTTCGTAGCTTTCATAGGTCATCCAGGGTTGTATGTAGTATCAAACTTTTGGAAATACTTTCGAAAAAATCGGTATTGAAAACTGGCAAGATCCATTAATAACCGGCGAGAAATAATCAAAAAAAGACGACTGCCACTTTTTTTACACAAAAAAAATTTTTTTTTTTTACACAAAAAAGTTATTGTTTTGCAGCTTTGAAATAAACTTCTAATATATTCAAAAAAATTATACCATTTGGCCACACATGGTGAAGGGTATATAAGATTTGGCACAGCCAAATATAGCGCTCTCACTTGTTTACTTCATCACGTAAAATTTTTAAAAATTTTCAAAATTTAAAACAGAAAGTACCAACAAACATTTATTAATCGCTCTCCTAGCAAACTGGCGAAATATTTTGCAAATTTAAACCAAAATTGTGCAAAAAAAAATCAAGTGCCAAAAAACACGACAATAACGAAAATAGTGTTTAGAAACAGAGATAAAGAAAAAAATCTTAAACTTTCACTTAGATCTATTATACTTTAACTTTTCATATCTCTATAATACATACTATGTATATGTAAATATACCCTTCACCAGAGGTGACAAGGGTATATATAAGTTTATCATTCCGTTTGTAAGAAATTAAGAATGCCTTTTGAGAAATTAAAAAAAAAAATTTTTTTTTTGTACGTAAATACACGTAGTATATAAGGGTATATAAGATTTGGCACAGCCAAATATAGCGCTCTTACTTATTTTTGTTTTATTTTTTTTTTAGTTTTTTATGAATTTTCTTTTGCCCACAACAGTTATACAAAATTGCAACAGAAGCAACCTATGTAATCAGAGTAAAAATATCCATAAATAAAAAAGTACATACTTACACACATATGTATGTACTTATGTATGTATGTACAGAAGAAAAAATATTAATTGTAGCAGTTAGTACTTACATCATAGACTAAATATTGTAGTAGCACTCCTAATGCTTCTGTACTTTTTGTGTGATGTTCCGTTTGTTTTTGTAATTCTTGGAGCTGTTGTTGTTGCTGCTCAAATGTCTGATAGTTCAATGATCCATTGTACGAATGGCGATTAAGGCATTTTAACTGCTGCAGTTCATTACTCAACTCTAACGATGCATTATTAATGATTGAATCCTCCGACAATTGTTGATGCTGTTTTTGCAAAAGCAATTTGCGACCTGTAGCTGTTGTGCTGGATGATGTAGTTGAAGAATTTTGAAGTTTTAATTGAAGTTTCTGAAAAACAAGTTATAAAGTAAATTTGAATTTCATTGAGTAAGTTTTTCAATATCATTTGCCACAAAAATTACATTGTTTTTGTTTTTGTGTGTATGTACATATGTATGTACGAAAGTATGTACATATATGTATATGATGGGCAAATTTTTTTGCAACATGTTGGCATAAATACAATAAAATCATCATACCTTTTCTTTTGTATTGGATGCTGTAACAGCTGGCGAGGCGGGTGTTTTCTTATTATTTATTATTGTTGCATTTGTTAATATTGTCGGTGAAGATGTTCTAGAATTGGTCGTTTCTGTTGTTGCAGACTTTTCATTTATAATATTGTTATTGGTATTGCCCACAACATTGCTACCTCCAACACCATTCTCATGGTTTTCTGTTGTTGTTGCTAATGACGATGTTTCCGGTTTACCAATCGCTTTACTTTTGCCTGTTGATGGTGTAATCGTTTGATTCAATATGCGATTATGATCTACAAATGAAAAAAAAGAAAGTTATAT
>NDXZ01009103.1:19359-31020 GCA_003055125.1 Paykullia maculata | reverse complement strand
TAATCGTGGCTTTATTTAACCGTACACCTAACATGTCTAGGCGGGAAGTACTTTCTTTATTTATTACCAATTATTATTGGTGTTCATATTAATACTCGTTCAATTTACTTTTATACAAAATTTTTTTTTTTTTATTATTATTATTAATTTTGTATTTAAACAGCCTATTTTTCTCATCAAGCATTCATCCATAAATATTTTTAAATAAAAAAATAGTATTATTAATAACAAAAATGCGGTAGTTGCAAGTTTAAGTTCACTAACATTTTGTATGCGTGTGTGTGTTTTATTTATATTGTAATTTTATATCTTTTAAGCTGGTGAGAGACTTGGGTTACAGTTTCCTCATAAAAATCTGTTGAACACTTGTCACATGAAATTTATAATTTACCATCAAAAAAAGGTGCTGGCAAACATAACATACGACTCTTATTTTACATCACTTTACTTGTAACTTTTTAAAAGCTTTTTCCATTATCTCAATGTCTGGTTTACGTTGATGTCATAACAATATACTGCAGATTAAAATAGTTTTGTCAATTTTCAAATATTAGCACATATTAGGCAAATACTTAAAAAGCAAGAAAATTAAAAATTATTCATCTTTCATCACTAATGAAAAAGTAAAAGTGGAAAATACATACATACATATCAAAAATTATGGATATAATAACCATACGTACTATTCGTTCAAATTAATATCTTACATTTTCAATTCATTAAGTTTCTTTGTAACAAAAACTATAATCCTCTTTGCCTATGACTTTGTATTTAGCATAATGTATAATCAAAAGAGTGAAAGACTACAACAAATTGTACTTTTATCATTAATAAACATTTTTATAAATTATTCATTGCATGAATGCTTTATTGTGTTCTTTATCAGTTAAATTAATTAAAGATTAGAAGGTTATTGCAAATATTTCATAGTTTTAAAGGGATTTAGTTAAACTGTAAATATACGAAAGTATTCTCACACGAGAAAATGCAATTATCTTGACCTTGAAGATTTCAATTCAACAAAACTTTGAAAAACTCATCAATAAAAATTGAGAACAATTAGCGAAACACTTTTCATTGATAGTCATTGACGAAAACTGAACGAAACATCAAAAAACTCCTAAAAGTTAAACATGAAATATGATTTTTTTGAATTTTAAAACAACATTTCTAAAACATCTAAACATATTATTCCTTTTAAACATTTTCTTACAACCTGACAAGAAATAATAAGACAGGTACGTCAACTTAGATGACACGTAGCACAGCAAGTGTTTTTTCAGTGTTTCAAATGCAAGTTATTGTATATCGTCAATGACGAATATATGTTTTAAGGGCATATTACCACCCATGGAGTCATTCAATTTTGTTTAAATGATTGAGAATTTCATCGAAAAATTGTTTGAGAATAGAAAGACAATGTAAAAATAATTGTCTTAAACACTTGATGGGAAAACCCAAAATAATAGACAAAGCCTTCGGACTGCAGAGATTTACAAACGGTTGGGCTCTTCATTAAAACTAAGAATTGTTTAAATTATATTTAAAAAAAAAACCAAAACAGGTTTAAATACTTTTTGGCCACAACTCCGTTGTTTACAATTGCAAAAAAAGAAGTTTACAAATAAGACTGTAAATTTTTAACCATCCCTGAAAATTGCCTATAACTATATATAATCCCTTTACTTTTTCTCTTTTCTACATATATAAATTTAAGAAAAAAAATTATTATAAGTTCTTAAGGCACTTTTTAAGAACTTTTGAAATTGTTTATTAATTCATCATTAAAGAAATTAATAAAACAATTTTAATTACAATTTGTATCTGTAATTGGTTACAAAAATTACTTTGTAAATTTGTACGCGTATGTTTTTCATAATTTTAAGCAAAAACATAATTGATTTTTATTCCAAAAAACACAATAGAGAGTTTTAAAACAAAATGTGTGCCAAGCTGTCTGCCAAAACGACATATTAACAGACAACAACCAATAAAGGTGTGGTTAGGATGAAATGGTTTTAACATACACACACATAAATATGCATAATGTTAACCTAGTAGATATGTATTGAAGTGCAAAACTGTATATTTATGTAATTGTTTATCAATTAAAAATTTTATAAGCAAACTAGCTTGGACCCGGTCTTTATCGCCACCTCAAACTAGTAACTCTAACTTTCCCCTTTTTCTACCACGTAATTTTTTATGTCTAAAGGAATTTCTATTTCAAATTTTATTCAAATCGGACCAGTTTATTACTTTTTAACATTATTTCCCCATTTTTTCTACTTCACCATCAGTTTTTATCCCAATATGTTTAAATTTCCAAAATGTATCAAAAACGTATTTATTTTTATTTATTTTTGCAGAAGTGACGAACGCAGTTTAAGTTATGTCTCTATGTTTATTGGTTTAGTAGTAACAAGGTCCCCAAAAAAGTACCAAAATATAATTTATACCCATTTTTACCCCCCAGGTTTCCAAATTTAAAAAAGTACCCGACACCTATCCACCTGGTTTGGGATTATAATTTTGTTTTTATCTTGTTCAGTTCAGCAGATATAAAGATACCGATTGTCTCTTTTTTACCCTTTTTGCCCTTTTTACTACCTTAATATGTGAATTTCTAAAAGCCCCTTCTTAGTGGACCCACAGCCCACAGTTTATGTCTCTAGCTTAATGCATTTGAGCTGTGCGATTATGAATCAATCAATCAGCTAATCAGTCAGTAAGTCACGTTACTCTTTTATATATAAATAAATACGTTTCAATGTAATCAGAAATGCGATATGAAAATAATTACATATGTTCTATAGTAAATTGAATTTAAAAACAAATTACATGTCCGACGAGCACAGGTTTATGCACAAGGTCTTAGGATGAACGACAGAAATGCATACATACATACATATGGAAATATTTTTAAGTTCACATTAATTTCAAAAAATGAACCCATATATCTGTAGGTCTACGCCAACAACCGAACACATTTTTCAAATCTTACTCCTAAAGATGTTATTTATCAGTTTTTTTTATTTGTGCATAAACACAATTTTGTTTCAAATATTTTTCATGTCTTTATTTCTGTTAATTCTCTTAGAAATTTAATAAAATTGAATAAAGAAACTCTTATTATTATTTGCTCTTTTAAACTTCTGCCGATTTAATTAAAAATATCTGTTGTAAAATATGATGTCACTATAAAAACATTTTAATTTGCAAAATCTTTAGAACCTGGAAAAAGAAATAACAAAAAACAGATCTCAAAAGCAAAATCACTCGAGATTTAGCAAAATACACAATCTGAAAAAGATCGTTCTTAATTGTGTCTGCAATTTGTTACGCTTAAAAACACTTTTCATTAAAGCAATTTATATTAGACAATGAACGCCAAGCGACTCATATTCGCTTGGCGTTCAATAATTCCATAAAAATAAAAAAAACAGCAACTTATTTGTATGTTTGAAATTGGATTTAAAGTCCATTAAATTTTTAAAACTTGAAATAATCACTTTAAATCAAATTTTTTAATGTAATCCATCATATTAAAAACTTTAGTAACATAAATTTAACGCAAAAGTGAACAGTTTTTATAATTACAGAACTATATTTATATTTTAAAATTTCCATTGTCACCACTGCACCACTGCGGGCAACTTCATTTCTGATTCATATTTAAAAAACTCAGGTGTGTTAAAGTTTTCAATAAAATTAACTTGTAGTTGTCATTGGCTGCGTGCACCAAATAGCACAGGACACATTTGCCAGTTAGTCTTTTTATGCCAAAATAAATGTTGCTGTGTTTTACACTTTAGTTTTGTGTCGGTGTCTGTCTAACATGTGTGTGACTATGCGCGTCAAATAGTGCTTTCCCCATTTTGCTCTGTTACGCCAGCATATGTTTAATGCATACATACTTCAATATGTAAACAGGATTTTTTAAATACTCTTCTTTATAAATTGAGTTTTAATGTGGAATTAATGAAATAAATTGTAAAACCCATTAGGTTATATGTTAATTTTGTTAAAAAGTATTTAGCCTGCAATATTTTTAATTTAAACAAAGTAAAAGCGCTATATTTGGCTTGGCCAAATCTTTAATACCCTTCCAATTTTTTTCATATATATATTTAGTTTATCTCAAAGCTGCAAAACAATAATTTTTTTGTGGAAAAAAATCGTATTTTTTTTGCTTATATCTCAGTCGGTTACGGATGAATCTTGCCAGTTTGCAATACGATTTCGATTTTAACAAACACACGGACAGACGGATATACGGACATGGGTCGTAAATGAATATTTTAGACATTACAAACGGAATGACAAACCTATATATACCCTTGCCACACGTGTAAAGGGTATAAAAATGAATATGTTGATTTACAAAATTTAAACAAAATTACAAAATTTAAGATAAAATATTAAGCAATATTAAAAAGAAATTCTTTAAAAATTTCAGTAAATAAAATTTAATATGTAAATAAAAAATATATTGATATTCCTACTACGTAAGTCATCGACAGCGCATAATGGCATGTTGTTTTTGTTTTTAAACACTACAGTGAATACGTTGTATGGTAATATAAAAGTAACAAAGATTTCTAAAAATCACAAATATTAAAGAAATTTAATTATTATTAGTTTGGCAACAAGAAGTAATTGCTTAAGTTGACATAAGCAAAAGTTCAGGTAATAATATCATTATAATTTTCAATTCAAAAGTTCCTTAAGCGAAATTTTAATTATTATTATAAAAATTTTTTGAAAGTTACAGCGTAAATTTCCCTATTTCCTAATAAACTGTGAGTTAAATAGATGATATTTACATCCAACACTAACCACCGATCAAAGAGTGCTGATGATGAAAACCGTAGCTGGTTTCGAAAATGCATTCCACTCGACTAGTGTCGGTAAAATTTACTTTTCAAATTATTATTCATTCATTATCACAAAATAAAAATAAATTTTTATAGAAAATTAAAATGAACTAGAGCCAGAATTAAAAACTAAAATAATTGTCGTAAATTTTTTTGCTTATTTTCGGCTTTCTTTAAATATTAAAGGTGCTTTTCTGCAAAACGACATAAGAGATACTCTTTTTTTGCGATCGTATTAAAACTTTTTATATAAGTGTTTAGTTTATAAACATTTTTTAGATAATGAGCAGCAACATTTAAAACATATTTTTAGGCAAATATTTAAATATCAAAGTACATTTACATAATTAGTATAATTTATTTTAATAAAATTAAAAATTATAAAATTTTATGACCTGGACAAAATCCATTATACATTATTATTATTATTGTACTTTTTAAAATCGTAATTACTTGAGCTATTTAAAATAAAACCTTTTAAAAAATATAAACAAATTTGTGTTTGAAAACTAATTATCAAAGAATTATTTATAATTATATCTTAGATTAAAATCAGACAGTGCGTTAGCTTTGTTAATATAAACCTATTAACGAAACACACTTTGCACATGCGAAATAATATGTTTAAATTTAACAAAACAATAAATAGAATTTTTAATAAACAGGCAAGGCTGAATAAACAATACTCTACGTTGTTTACTAGGATTTTTTTTAAAATAATCAACAATTGTGTATGTTGTATTCTAAAACGAATCCTAAATTTATTTTCAATTAACACGTTTGTCATAATCGCAAAAATCGTCCTATAAAACCAAGTATGCCTGTTTTTTTTAATTGTGCTGTCGTTTCCTATTCAGCTTTTTCGTTTTAAAGACAAAATAAATATTTTATAGCTATTAAAAAATTTTAGAAAGTTACGACCAAGGCGAATATATATCAGGTGGCCTCAGTTAATCAGCTGATTATTTTTTTTCGTCATGCTAATGTCAAACTCCATCCATAAAAAATAATTTTCTCTCTCTTCTTGTAAAGCCTAGTGTCAAACTTCATATAAAAAAAATGGATAAAAAAAATGGACAAAAATAACTGAAGCCACCTGATATTAATTCACCTTGGTTACGACTATATACGACTATGTTATGACAATATAACAATAACATAGCTTGTAAATCTACAAAAGTGCAAAAATATATTTGACAAACAAGAGAACACGTGGTGTGATCAGCGTTGCCAAATGTGCAGATTTATTTGTTTTTTTGTAGTTCTTTAAAAATGCAAAACAGTCTTGCAGTTTTTTACATCACAGCAATTTTATCAATTTTATTTTAATAATACGAAAAAACATTAACTTCCATTATTATAAACAAACATTTATTTTAATGCAACAGATTTTGACAATGATTTTGTAAAATATGTTGAAGGACTAACTTCTGCTAATGTTACAAAAAGTAATATGGAAAGCATTTCTGAATTGTTTAATTTTGTACCGAATGTCGTATACTTAAGTCATATTTAAGGCATATGGTTCAAATTATACTATATGTGGAATTTGCGAACCAAAGAAAATAATTTTCATTGCACAGATTTTGTACAAACAGAAGTTATGCAAATTAAATTTAATATTAATATGTACAACTAACATGTGTCATTAAATAATTTAAATGAAATATTTTGTGTTATGGTTTTACTTTTAATTTTATATACATATACCTATGTAGGTATTTCGTTATATATAAAATATTACAACAATTTTTTCTACTTCAGTAAAAAGAATAAATGAATTAAAAATCGTAAATATGGTTTTATCATTTTTTCTAAATTTTTTTTAAGAATCCTTTTTGAAATTGTCAGTTAAAAAAATATGGTAACACTATGTGTGATATACATCCATATCTATATCCGTAGTTAAAAATTAATAAGTCCCTAATATTTCTTATTCTGCAAATTACAGATTCAGATTACGTCTGTAATTTGTTTGCAACATTTTGTTATTAAAACATAACTGAATATACTTAAAAATAAATACTTTGCACTTATTTTGTACGTATTGCAAAATGCAACGCGAAATTTTTACCTATTAAAGACAAGAAACCAAAAATATAACAAAACATATAGAACCCTTTAGCTGAGTATTCAGTTTCTTGTAGCCGAAACACACAATCTAAGTAACCACATCAATATTTTTTGTTTGCCACATCAGTTGGCCGGATACACTGATATTTTTTTTTATTTTTCTTAAAGAAAAAGAAACATTTTCCCAAACCAAGGTCAATATTAAAAAGAAAATGAGAAAAACATATTCGTAGGTTGAAAAAATACACATTTTTAAGGGGAGCGGGGGTTTCTATATTGCTAGTACGAAAAGAAACTAAAAACACACAATATATGTATGTATGTATGTATGTATGTACATACTGTTTTCAATACTTAAGTAGGAAATTTTGTAATTAAAAATAAAATGTACATACATATGGACATACATATGTATATTGGCACACGTTTAAACTTTTAACGTAAACAATATACATACATACATACGTACAAACATGTGTACCTATAGAGAAAATTATGAAATAAACAATATAAATTTCGAACATCAAATAAAAAAACTTTAAAAAAAGCCGAACGACAAGTTAAAATTTTTCAAAAACACACATTTTAAATGATTTATTTATTTTAAGAATATATTTATGGAACATAAAACTTACCACCTTCTCCCGAACCGGCCCCGAAGGTGTTGAATTTTATCCATTGTGGTTTATCAGTTGTACATTTTTTTTTATGTTTTATTTCCTCATCCGTAATTTTATTAAACACAGGAGACTCTTCAGAAGTCATAAAGTTATTGTTGTGTATTAACAAATTTGCCGCTTTAAGATTTTTATGGCATCTTTTATGATTGCAATAATATTTTAAAAACTTCACAGTAAATCCTCTTTCAGTTGTCGGCAAGATATAGTAATTTTCATTGCTGTGAAAATTGGAAAAATAATTTGTTTGATACTTTTGCCAAAATTTACGTTTCCAAACAAATGCGCAATTTCCACGAGAGCTGAAGCTTACTCTTTGTACCTGATGGAACATTTCCTTCTTGATCTTACAATCAACCAAATAAAAACTTTCTTCTTGCTGGTCTTTATTAGAAAAATTTTTAGTTTTTGTTTGAAACGTCAAATAACGCAACAGAGGAAAAAGCTTCTGGGATTTAAGATATGTTGAGGAGGAGTTTTGGCAAAAATCTTGACGTTTTTTGTGCATAGTTTTAGTAATTTTTTAACACATTTCCATGTTTTACCTTGAATTTTAAGCTTTCTTTAAAATAACATGTTTATGTACTATACATACTTATGTACAAACATATGTACATATTTGTAATAAATTTATGTTCAATTGGTTTTAATTTCTAACTTATTATGTTGCACAATGTTCCATAAATCTTATTAAGAAATCTTTAGGTCCATTAAAAATTTTTCAGATTTCCAGCTAAAATTCTACAATTTGTTTTTTCTATCAGCCAAATTTTTTCTAATTGTTAGAAACTCAAAAAATATTTTAAAATTTTTGGTTTTTGTTTATTGTTTCATTTTCTCTTTGTTATTTTTTTGATTTTTAAATAAAACTTTCAAAATTAACTTAGTCGTTATGCTACTCTAAATTTTTACCCTACATTTTTTATAATCACATGACACCAAAAAGTTGTACATATTTATACTATATGTATTTATATTTGTGTATATAACGTACGTATACAAAAGTATATGAAGATTCTGTAATAAAATATTTCTAAGCGCCTGATTGTATGAACTTCATAGTATAGATACATGTAGGTACGTATGTAATTAGTTATTCTCATATACATACATACATATATTAATTTATTCTTACAGATTTTTATCAGCATTTCCAAAATTTGTGTTTCAACGCGCCTAAATGCATGCACTATGCAAATGTCATTTTATTCCTTCTAATTCTTTATCGATTTACTTTTTTAATATTTTATAACCCGATTATTACTTGATACATTTTTTGGCTCTATATCCATTATCGCCAATAACTCTTTTTAATAATTTACTTATCCAGTTTTATCTTAAACATTTTGTGGTCGATGTAACGAATGCAATCATTATAAATCACATTAAATTAGATGCGTCACTCCGTTTATAAATTTTGCAAAAAAAAAATAGAATAAACAAACCAAACACAAACAACTAAAATATATTTAAATTATTTGTCATCATCATCTCGCGCGCGCTTTTAATTGTAACCACGACAATATCTTGTACACCACTGATTAGTTAGTGGACGTTTTAATTTTTATTATGTTTTATTTTATTTGCTGTTTTTAAAATATTTTTCTCACCACATCAGTACGATCACAATCACACAAGATGTAGACATACACGAGGAGCAACATATGTTTGTTGTTCATTGTTGTTTGGGTTCGCTGAATCTTGTGATGTCCAAAAACACAGTGAACAAACTGGGCGCACTTGCAAACAACATCTTCAATAATACAAATTATCTTTAACAATTATTAAGTATGAATATTAAGGTGATCGTGTGCCAAAAACGAGACAACTTCATACTAACGTCTTTTTCAATGAATATCTATCCTCTTTTGAGCATTTGTCACTGCCGTCACCTTTGGTTTACAAAGTAATAGTTGTTTGGGAATTTGAATGAAGATCATCAACCACAACAAAAAAAGGTAATATTAAATAAAACACACTCTTTCCTATCTATAATTATATTATATATATATATATTATATATATATATATATATATATATATATAATTTAGTCTGTTGATTTTTTTTCTTTATTTTTGAAACACTTTATAAATATTTATTTATGATGAATATTTTGGTGTTTTAGAGCGACAATATTGTGGTGAATTCTTTCACGCCTATAAATGACGCAAACACTTTTTAAGTGCAAAGCCTTGTGTTTATTTTCTTTACACAAAAATATTTGCTTTGTAGAATTTATTATTCACCACAAATACAAAAGGCAATGACGTCATATTGGTCATTTGTGTGCTAAAAAGTTCAGACATTTACTCTGTAGCAAGTTCAAAACAAACAGTCATCATTCATAAAAATTAATACAACCCAGCGCACAAATTTTAACAGAAAAAGCCAAAGTCCTATTAATTGAACCTAATGTCATATTTTATGATTATAGTAATAGTGAATGTCACACAATGACCAACTAAAATAAAATAATTTTATTTACTAGTCCACATGAGTACATACTGAGTTTAAAAATTTTTATTTTACAAAATGTCAAATTTCAAAACTTAAAAAAGGTTTAAGAATTCTTCTGACGTTATTTACGAACTATAAAAAATAACCTTTGTTGCATAAAAAAAATCTTAATAACACCTAATAAATTTATTCAATTATTTTATTATTTTTTAAATGTGTTTTTCGTTTTTATGCATACCATAATTTAAATAATTATGTATGAAGTTTTATTACAAATACGGAATGATTTACTATAATCAAAATACAAAAAAAATCAATTTTTTTAATTTACTTTTTTGTAATTAAAAATATGTTAAATTGTGAATGTTTTCTTTAACATTTTTGTAAAAATTGTTTAATATTTTAACTTCTTAAATATGTTTTATTAGGCTTTGTTTTTTCAATTACATATTAATTTTTTAAATTATCTATAGTGAAATTTGCATAATCATTTAATGTTTGTATTTTTAACATATAGGTATTTACCTTTGACATCTGGCTTTGATTCACAATTGCACTTTAGGACAACATTTACAAATTTTATTAAAAAACAAGCCAAACAAATAAAAGCAGTGATATGACATAAGACTTTTAACTTTCTGAATCAAGAATGCACTTGCCTCCTAGACACAAATAACTGCTCTATTTACAGAACAAACGAAATTTATGATTGAATACTTCATAAAACACAAATGACTACAATTTTGCTATGTGGCCGCTGTTGTTATGACAAATTACAAAATTATTTCCCAATGCGAATATATACATATTTTTTTTTTGGGAAAAAAATAAAAAAATTAGTTTTAAGTATTAGGGGATCTGTACAAGATTGATATTTTGTATTACGGCAAAATCCTTACAATCCAATTTTTTCAAAGTCTGCTTGTTTTTTTTATTGTAACGATATACTGAAAGTTCATAACTTTTTTTTTTAATTTTAATCTGTTTTATTGTAAAACATTTATGAAATTATGCTAAGAATGAAAACCGAGGCAGAAAATTGAATCCGAAAATATTTTTATTACCAGATATAATTTAATACTTATAAAACTATTTGTAAATAGTATTTTTATTAAGAGTTTTCTTCTAATTTAATTCTTTTTTGTTGTTAAAAAATATGGCTAATCAAATGTTAGGTATTTTAAATTTTTTTTTAATTAATTAATTATTATTTTTTCATATCATCACCTGGAATGCAAGAAAATAAAATGATAAAAAATTCAAAATGACAAATTATTTTATAACTAAAAGGAACAAGGATAAATGACAGAAAGATCTTAAGAGCTGGTGAATTTCGTTCTCACTCACTAAGAAAAGTATAGAGTAGTTAAGGGAGAAATCACAGTTACTAATAATATGAAATTGTAAGTTAAATAGATGATATTTACATACTACAGCAGTAGTACCGATCAAAGAGTGCTGAAGATGAAACCGTAGCTGGTTTCGAAAATGCATTACTCTAGGCTAGTGTCGTACTCGATTTTTCATAATATTCTTGATTTAATAATCACATGAACTAGAGCCTAACGATATTAAT
>NDXZ01009103.1:5121-19287 GCA_003055125.1 Paykullia maculata | reverse complement strand
TTTTGACTTTATCGTGTAAGCACCGCGTTAAAAACAATCATTTTAGCTTTGTGAAAAACTAATTTATATTGACCGACTCTTATGTATTTTTGCATATTTTTGGGACAGCATTTTGGGAAGTTTTAGAGACGAGCATGTTTAATTTGAGGCTACGAAAAAAAATTACATGAAAACACTGGCAACGACGACGATGACTTCACATCAGCAACACTAAGGTCAAGCTTAACGAAGAAGCAATTAGTTAAACACAGTGCATGGATAAGGATCATTATAAAAACAAACAAACAACAGCAATATCAACAAATAAAAAAGAAAAAACAAAAAGGTTGCCATTAAGTCATTACCCATATAAAAGAGAAAAGAGATGTCATAGTTCAATAAAAAAAAATTTTTTGACATTCGTTGTTATTTGAAAGATGAAATACAATTTATTTTTCTTTTTAGTTTGTATGTTCATTTGTATATATATGTATATATAATTATATTGTAGTAAATGTTAAATCTTTCTTCTTATTTGTTTAAGGTGGAATCATAATATTTGTTGTTTAGAAAAACGCGTTAGTTTAAAAAATAAAACAACACATTTTATTGCTTAAAAAATACCAAAGATAGTCAGGAAGGCAACATGATACATTTTGATTAAAATTATGTTGGTAGCAAAATATTGTAACATTTTGCTACTTGAATGAGGAGGCGCATTTGCAGTTTTGCAAATACGTAATTTATCTATAACAGCAAAAAGCGCAAAAGAATAAAATTTAACATTAATACATAATCTAAAACAAATAAGAGCGCCTTATTTGACTGATACCCAATTACGTAGAAAATAAAATAAAGTTTTTCAACTAAGAACACGGAAGGGAGGTGGTCATTAAAGTAGGCGTGTTACATTAATTTTTACCAATGATCTTAATTTAGATATAGAAACATAGAGTTCTACATTCTTTTTAAATTTTGGCCCATTTAAAACATATTAGTATCACACGTACTTTTTTAAATCGCATTATTGAACCATCTTTCTTAACATCGCTTAATACGACTTATTGCAGACGGGGTCATAGCAAAAGAGTTTAAGATCAATTCAAGACTACCGCAGTGCTTCGCTCTTTCTCCTACTTTATTGCTTACTTTTCTCTTGCTACTTATTTATTTTAACTACTGATACTTCCAACTCCTTATTCGTAAACATTTTGTAAATTTAGTAAAAGTTTGTGAAAAAAATTTGTATAGAATTTTCGTTTTGTTAACTTTTAGGCAAAAAAAAATTAATTTTTTTATGAATAAGACCGTTATCTACATGTTATCTGATACTATCCTAATGACCGACATATTAAAGGGTTGCTTAAAAAAACCAAATATTAGTATTATAAGTCAAGTCCAAGTCTTTTAAAACAAATTGTAAATAGGTATGTGTTTTCTTGTGCTTTTCTTAAAAAAAAGATTTTAGTATTATATAAAATCAAAATGCAAATGTACAAAAGAAAGAATAATATTTTACAGGTTCCAACCATTTTAAATTATTTGTTAAAATATTTCCATAACGGCTCAACAACTTCGCAAAATCAAAATAAACAAATGATTGAAATTAGAAACAACCAAGGAAGACTTCTAATAAAAAATAAATTTTAAAATATTTTCATGTTGGATGCTACATAAAGATTACAAACAAAAACTATCTTAAAAAGTGATTTTTAAGAAGAGAGATAGAGCTCAACAACTTATGATAACTTTAACAGTTTTTAATGCAAAAAAAAAAATTTTTTTTTTTTTTTTTAATAAAAGAAATATGTACGCTTGGCTGCCTATAGATATGTATTAACACAATGCAGCACGATGTTGCATAGGAGCTACAATAGCAGCAGCTGCAGAAATATAAACTTGAAGAAGCAACAACAATTGGCGCCATTAACTTTACTTAGTTATTTTTCCTCTGCAATAAAAGAGTAGATACAAATCCTTACTGACTACACCACAAACTAATGCCTTCTAACGTACATACATACTTGCAACTTAACTTTAGGCTGATTAATGTTCAACGTACCTGATTCACATGCATGCTCATGTATTTATGCATACAAATACCGTGTTACGAGTAAAAAAACCTTTTTTTCTTATTTTTACTTTATACTCGTAACATTAGTTTGATTTACCACAGCACAACTCAACCCAGTCACTCATGATTTATTTATTTGTGTAAAGTAGATTTTTTGTATTAAAGTGTTTTAGCATATTATTTTGCTTTATATTCGGTTGTGAGTACATATCATTACAGGTATTTACTTTAACCCAAATTATATTTATTTAGCTTTTATAGGCAAAGAGATACATTAATATGAATTAATTAAAATGTTTCAGTTAATTAAGCAAATAGACTTAAAGTTGGCATTTTGAAAATGTTTTAGTTGTATATTGTATACAATTGTTATAGAATTTTAAAATACCAAGTAAAAAAATGCCTAATTGGATCATAACAGACGTGTATCAAATGGAATGAAAACCCTAATAAGCTGTCATTTTTTGTGGAATCAAAATAATGTAAAACAACTAATGTTTTTAAATATAAATCGAAGCAAAAATAAAAAAAGTTGCAAAATGTTTTATTTAAAACGTTTATAATATTGTCTGCTAATGTCCATGTTTGATTTAGTTTCAAACTAAAAATTAATTAAACGTTGGCTTTTAAGTATCAAACTAAAAAATAGATATTTTATTGACACATTTTTGCAAAGAAATCACACCAAATGTGCTTAAATATGCATCATGCTAATCGATATTACTAAATAAAACACTTTGGTGTTGTCAGCTTTATTACATTTTTTTTTCTTATCCAGGCTTAATTGCCAGATTAGGAAACTTACAGATTCAATAATTTGTAAAATATAATAATGAGCATAAAAGTCTAACTGGTTTTAGAAGCTGACGACAATACAGTTGCGAATACAACATTAAAATTGGTAAAATATTTTTAAAGTCAAAAGAGATAAGAAATCAGTTATAAACCCCTTATTTAAAACAAAAAAACATAAACGTTTAACAATATTAAAATATATATATGTTTAAAATAGTTGCTTTTGAATTTTATGGAATATAAATGAATATTTAAAATACTTTTCTACGTTTTAGTGATTCATAAACATAAATTCTAGTAAAATGCTATAAGAAAGTTATTTAATCACTTTAAATGGTAACGAAAATGAAATTGGCTTATTTAATAAATGTTCAGTAAAATACCACCCAATCTTTATACTTGATTACATTTGTACATGTACCTGATCACTTTAGTTGATCTATTTATCACTTTTTAATAATCATACTTTTCATTAACTTTTTTGTGACTGTCTGTCTCTTAAGTCATACTTAAAATGTTAAACTTGAATTTATCTTAACCTTTGTTAATTAAAAATAGCTTTTTAGTTAAAATTATTATTGTTATTTCATCTAAGAAATATAACGTTTCTTGTTAGTTAAGACATATTGTTAATTACAAACTTTTAGCTACTTTTTTAAGATTTGTTCTTTTAAATTGTTAATTAAAAATGCAATTCCAAATGGTTTTGTACGTCAAAACATAACAGCAAAAAGTTTTTACGCATTAGCGTCCTGAAAAATAGAACAAAATAAAGAAAACTTAGCCTAGGGGTGCTTTAATTTTTACTTAAGTTGACTTAAGCAAGTATTCCTTATTCCGATTTTCTCCCAAATTTTAATACAGACTACCAACAAATCATGTACAAATAAATATATCCCCGTTTTGATTTGAATAGCAATTAAACAGCATATATAACAACCACGATAAATTATATTTATTTTCGTTCCAAATTTTGCAAAGAAACTTTTTTGGAGATCTAAATTGAACGAACCGTCAGCCTTTAAATCAACTTGAAATTTATATGCAACCAAAAATTAAACAAATTTGAAATCTATTTACAAATCGCAGACATTATAATTTTATACCACTCACAAGAACATTAAATATTTAATTTCTTTACTTTTATTATGGTGGAGCCTGCTTTTACTGCCAACCAAATGTTTTGAAAAAAGTCAATGGGCACCACTTAAAACACAAATAAATATTAAAAAGAATTATGTCCTTGAAAGTAATTATTTGGATTGCCTGCAGACATATACATATGTTTATAAGATACAGAGACGTCAAAAAGATTATGAGAAGACAATAAAAAAAAAATATTTTTAGCTTTTAAGCTAACAACATGTCTGACTCGTGCTGCTAATCCTAATTACATAATACGGTAAAATGATTTTTCAAATTCAGTAGGTTAGGCTCAAGTCTTTTCTAACAGAGGTCTATCAGAAAACAAAGGACTTGACAGCCCCGTTTGTGTAAAAATATTTATTTTACTAATAACAAAAAAAACTTTTTATTCCAACGTTTTCGAGTCAACTTCCTAACTCAAAAATTCGTAACATCTTTTCTAAAGACCTTTTTTTAGAATAAAGTTATATTTATAATAAGGCTATTTCGTAACAAAAACTTGCTTTTAAATACAAATGTTAATAGGTAGGGCAATGATCAAAACAATATCATAAAAAAATGGCATACCCTGTATTCACTCTTGTTTGTAATCTAAAGTTTGAGAGTCGCTGCTGTTTATTTCTTATAGAAAACGAATGTTCTCTGTCTGCCATGGCAGCTGCTCTTAAAAAATGTCACTGTGTCATTAGTTTTCTTTTTGGACTATTTTTCCACCTTTTTGCTTTGCACACAAAGGATTTCGCTGCTGTTGGTTGTATTTTTTATGCAGATATATTATGTAACCTTATTACGATTTAAGGGAGGCACTTAATTTCTAAGGAACAATTTAAAACTTAATAGAGAGCAACAAAATAAGACCTCTTTTTAAGGTTTTAATTAGATAATGAGTATACTAAAATATGTTAAATAAAGGTATTAAAATGACTCATCAATTACATTACCAAAAAAACAGGATATATTAATATAATTAAATTAAATAAAAATTCATTAAAAAATATATTTTCAAATATTGTTTTAGCGTATGTTTTAGTTTCATATTTTCGTAGAAAGTGTGGTGAATAAGACAAAAAGTTTTGGTGATGTATGGCAACCGGTAAAATCGTTACAGTTAGTTGAATTTCTTTACACTGCTCTTCTGTCATGCGCAATTTATTTTTGACGCTCTCTTTTTTCACGAAAAGACAAAATTTAGTTGTCATTTTTTGTTTCTTATTTTAAAATACATATACATATGTACATGTATGTATATGTATAGTTATGTATGTATGCATATAAAGTTACTCACACCCCTGCAGATAACGAGACTAGTCCAGGAGTAGGAGTACTCCAAAACTACTCCAAATATATGGTAAAAAGGTGGTCCATTTAACATTACGATGTCCTAGGACTAGACCGTATAACCCAGTTTCTCATTACACCGGATTACTCCATGGAGTACTCAATAATGTAATAAATTTTGTATTTTTTTGTATTTACAATAAAAATTTTTTTATTTTTTTATTAATTCCACAAAGCTTGCTATGTTGAAATACAACCATTTGTCATAACATGGTCCATAACTACACTACATTGGACCATGATGTAACTACTCCATTTTAACTATAACGGACTACGTAGCCCAATATTATCTGTAGGGACAATAGAAACAAAAAGTATAGTTTTGTATCACTATTATTATTATTATTATTATTATTATTTGCAATTAAAGTCCTATATAGTTACGGTGACCAAATTATTTTTAATCAAAATACAGATCAAGGGAAAAAACTTTTGTTATACCCTTTACACATATGGCAAAGGTAAAAGTATATACATACATATGTACATATGTAGGTATATGTATGTACATATACATATGTACATAGGTTTTTTATTCCGTTTGTAATTTCTACAATATTCATCTGCGACCCTATAAAGTATCAATATATATTCTGGATCCTTATAGACAGGGAAGTCGATTTAGCCATGTCCGTCTGTCCGTGATTTATTTAAATACACTGATTTCTTATAAAAACAAAAATATGTTGTACGAAAAACACAAAAAAAAAACAAATGGCTTACAAAAACTTTAAAAGGAACATAATAAATTATTAACATAAACAAGTAAGAGCGCTATATTTGGCTGGGCCAAATCTTATATACCCTTCACCATGTGTGGCCTATTTAGGTAAATGGTCCAATTTTTTTCATGATCTTTAGTTTATCTCATTGTTATTAATTTAATATGATTCCGTAGCATTTTTTTATGATTTAAATATGTTTAAAATTTATATTTTTAAAACAGGAATAAAACAATTAAAATGTTTCATTCAGTAAAGAATTAAAACAATTACACCTTAAATTTAAAAAAAAAAAATGTTAATGTATACCCACAAATAATTGTACTTAAAACCTTTAAAAAAATAACGCAAAATAAGTTTAATAGTGAATAACAAACGCAAATATAAAAAAGTCTAATTTTAAAATAAGCAAATAAAAATTTACATTCATATGGTATTTTACATGTTAGTATTTAGAAAAAATCTTCTACTTTTTATTATCCAATATCTTTTTCATTTCTAAATGTTGCTACTTTCCATATAAAAGTTACATTCCGCTACTTATGAATATGGCAGAAAATTGACTCTGATAATTCGGATTTGCTATTGCACAGATCTTTACCAGCTAGAAATTTGAAACTGCTGATTGTTTAATCTACGGTCACATTTGTCAAATATTTGCCTAAAAAATCGTGACTATTATATAATATATTTTTTAATTGTTTTTTTTTTGGAAATGTACCTTAAACATCTTAAACATTTTTGTGAATTTTTTCATTTCATTTTATTGACTCTTTTAAGGGCAAACAGCGTTAAACAGTTTTTGCTGAAAAATAGTGGTAACGTTTTTCTGGGCAAATATTTGACGAACGTGACCGTAGATTTAGTCTTATTAAGTTTATACCGAAAGCACCCGATTGACTCTGATAATTCAACGGACTAATCTGTAAAAGCTAAGTATTAAAGTCTAAATCCTGTTTAAGCAGGTCAGGGAAGCTAAAATTTTATTATATCAAGAGTTGATTTTTTTTTGAGTAAGTTTATCATAACGAGAGTTATTTCATTGGGTGCTATTTTATTTTTCCATATTAACAAAATGCACTACATGCACCCATTTATTCCGTTAGAGCTGGTAAAACTCCTAAATCCTTATGTAATTTTTTTATTATTGACAAAAATGCAACACAATCATACATTAAGCCTATAGTACACGAAATGTAAAAAACAACATGCGCATGTGACTCTGACGTAATTTTGTCGTCATCATGAAGCGACATTTGCCATATATCGTGTATTTTCACTTTTTGGTACACTCAACACCCAATTATATTTCGTGTAATATTATATTTTACCGCATGCAGCCCATACAACTCATTTTAAAAAATGTTACCGATATGCTGAACACTTTCGTGACGTCAGAGTCACATTCGCATGTTAAATTTTATATTTCGTGTACTATAGGCTTTATACATGTATGTACATATGTATGTATCTACAAAACAATTATTTTTAAATATTTTTGGTTTTGCTTAGTTTAAGAAACAAAACGTTTAACTTTTCTTTTAAAACCAAACACAAATTGTTGTTTAAGTTTCTAAATTATCTTAATTTACCCATAACTAAAAAAAATAGCACAAGCAAATTGTAAAATATTTGGTTTTTGTTTAATCGGGTGACAACAAGTATGAAATCGGCCGGTCGCATTCTTGTAACTCAATGCAAATGGGTTATTAAGGTTGTGAACAAAACACAAAGAGCAATTTATTCAACGCTCAAATTGATTTATAAATTTTTTTATACAATAAAACCATTAAAGGAGATGGCCAGCAACGCAAGGCACCAAATAAGGCAGTTTACTTTTTATAATTGTTAAACAAAAAACCTTTAACTTATTTTATATGGTTTTTTTATAGACAAAGAAACAATTTATTACTTTTTTCTAACAACCAACTCATTCATTATTTTCTATAAAATAAACCATCTTACCATTTACCGTTCTTATAAAACGTAAAAGTTTGCTTTTAATTTTTAAAAGTCTTATTAATTGATTTTTCTAAATAAAACCACACACAAACACAAATAAAACACTATAGGATTTGTTTGGAATATATAGTAGTTGGTCCTGTAATAGTGTGACGTGACTCACCTCCTTTTTGTTTGCGTGGCATACGAAAAGAATTCCATAAAAATGAAGATTTTTTGCGTAGACCGGGAGCTTTAAGTAGATCCATTTCGTTGGCACTGGGACTCGTTACGGCGACTGCTGCGCAAGTTTTTGTCGTTGACGATGAGGTACAAGTTGTAGAAATTGAAGTTGCATCAAGAGCAGCAGTTGCAGTCCTTTTGGCATTGGTTTGTGCCGTCGACAAAGATACAGTTGATGAAGATGAATGAAGTTTGTGTAATGCACTTGAACTCGTTGCATTTCTGTTATATCTAATACTTTTGCCACCACTAACACCATCACAATTTTCACCACCAGTTCCACCACTACCACTTACTAATATTCCTTTTTGACGTGGTGTTTTTAATGATGTCAAAGTCATATTTCGCGAAAACTTTACATCACTTGTAGATAAATCATTCAAATTAAATTTTGGTAATTTAGAACTTTTATGATTTTTTAACATTTCCAATGTTGCATTTGCCGTTTTATTAGACCTTAACGGATTCTCAACATCTGTTGGAAAGGACAACAAAGACGACGAAAACGTTGATGACGAAGTCGATGTGTTAAGGTTCTGAGCTGAACCATAGAATAATGAAACAAAATCATTTAAACCCATGTTCCAAAAGCGTTAAATGAAACGTACACACCAAAAAATATATGTATATACACAAAAAATCCTTTAAATTACGTGGTAGTAAAAGAAGGATAGAGAGCGAAAAGAAAAAAAGAAAACAAGGGGTTGAAATTTTCCTTTTTCTTTGCCTTAAATATTTTACTTTTGGTAAAATGTTTGCGTAGTGTCAGTGCTTAAGAGTACTGCAGCTAAAAACTTTTCATGTTTAAGAGAACAAGAATCCTTTTGGTTTTTTTAAGATTCTCTTTAGTTATATCGTATTGGCCATGTTGTCTTATTTAATACATACTTTTCTAAACTTCTAATGACTTTAAAACTGTCTATTAAAAAAACACACTTCATTTTTGCAATCTTTTTATTTCTTTTATTTTTAACTATAATTAGTTTTGCTATTTCTTAAAATTCATTTGTTGCAATTTGAAATACAGTTTAACTTTTTTTCTTTGTTCGTTTTAAGTTCATTAAAATTAAGTTTCCGCGTTTTAGCCGTTTTCTATGTCTGAATGAATGTGCGGTCTACAATGGACTATTTAGTTAAGTTTAGTTTTGTTAAGCTTCTTCACAACCCCAACAACATAAAGCAAGACGAATAAAGGCACAGAAAAACAAAAAATCGTAATGAAATCGTGTTTACCGCTATTTTAAACTTACACTACGATAGACAAAAGTCTAAACCATCGACGAAGAAACCGTGTAAAGAAAAAAAGAGCAAAATATATAATAAGACACTACCAAGCAATATTACAGAGATTCCTAAATGGATTCGCAGTTTTTGTTTCTTAATTAATAAAAATTTTAATTCACTAATTTTAGCTTGAAAACAAGTTAAGAATTGATAATTTTCTTAATCAAACAAAGCTGCACTTTTTGTGGTTTGTTGTTAGTTTCAAGAAATAATTTCAAAGTCTACTGATGATCTGATATGAGCACCAGTGAAATGCAGCATAGGTATATATAGACAGCTTAAAACTAACAACAAACCACCGGTCTGCTTCGC
The DNA here is from genome assembly GCA_003055125.1 of Paykullia maculata. NCBI lineage: Eukaryota > Metazoa > Arthropoda > Insecta > Diptera > Rhinophoridae > Paykullia > Paykullia maculata. The sequence continues at coordinate 9,453 of NDXZ01009103.1, read as the reverse complement.
TAGCCCAAATTGGTTACTAAAAGTTTATCCTTTTTCCACCCGTAATTTTTATTTAAATCGGATCAGTTTTTTGCTTCCCGTTTTTTACCGTTTTTATCCTTATACGTTTGAATTTCCAAAAAGTACTGAAAATGTATTCTTTTTAAATTTTGTTTGTATCTTGTCTAGTTAAGTAGATACAAGGTTATCGATTTTTCCCGTTTTTACCCTTTTTTACCCCCCTAAATATTTGTATTTCCAAAAATCCCTTCTTAATGGATCTGTACAACGTGAAAGTAACCCACAGTCCAAATTTCAAGTCTCTAGCTCTATCCGTTTGGGCTGTGCGATGATGAATCAATCAATCAGTCACCTTACTATTTAAAAAAATACTCGCTTTTTATGAAAAAATGTTCAAAAGAAAATTTGAAAATTGTTTTCAACTGATTGTTCGTTCAAATTGACAACTAAGATATAATAATAGAGTCTTTATGAAACATTTCGGGATCCCTGCACTACATAATGAGCGTCAAACAAAAGCAGCAGGTAGTCTATCACTCAGTGAATTATTTACCAATGAAAAAACTTACTATTACTATTTATTAACGTTGTTTTAGTTTTCATTCCATGTTTTTCTTTCTTTTTTTTCCTTAAAAATATCTGTTTGTTAATACTTTTTTGTTATTACCTTTTAGCAAAATAACCATAAGCAAAAAAATTAAATGTAAGTATACAGTGGCTGTTATTTAAAATAAACAAATTCACATCTTTAGTTACACTTAAAAAAAACGCTGCATATGTTCATAAGTATGTATGAACTAAAATTGAACGGAGATAAACTAATCGAATTATGTTTATCTAATGGCAATTAAAATTTTGTTTGCATATATTTTTTTTCATTAGGAGAGATTTTTATAAATTGTCAGAAATATAAAAAAAAGTATATCTATACCGATAACTGCGGTTTCTAGAGTAATTTTAATTCATTTACGACCTATTGAATTAATTATTTCTTTTTATACATCAAAAATTATTACGTTTGAAATTGCCAATATATAACCTTAAGTTCAAGAACTAAAACTGTTACTTATTTATGAGAGCCACTGTTGGCATTTAAAAATCGCAAGATTTAAAGGTAAATCAATGCAATAAAAAACCAAAGTTAATAAGCTTAAAATAACGAACTTTGAAAGACGATAAAACTTCCACATAATAAAAATCTTCGTACAAATAAAAACAAAAAACCAAACTTTGAATACATGTATGTATGTATGTATATATGTATGTATAAGCCTAATTGGTCAAAACTGCCACACTAAAAACCAAATGTTTTATTATTCTTACTGACTTTATTTTAATGTACATATTTTGTGTAAATTACATTGTAATGCAAAGTGTACGACGCATAAAAGTGTCAAAAATATACATATATGAGGTATGTATATGTACATACATATATATATACATACATAATTATGTATATGCGTAATTAATAAGATTTATTAATTTTTTGCTATCATTAACATGTTTTTGTTTTTTTTTTATTTTATACATACGCAAATATAAAAATTTTAGAGACTTTAGTTTTAGTTATGCTTTTTTTTTTTGTTTGTTGACCGGAAATAAGAGTCGCTTTGACTTTTTATAACTTAACAACAACAAGTTAGAAATTTAATGTGAGATGAAGCCTTATACAGATTAAGATAAAGGGGCACTGGCTAGTAATTTAAGTAATTAGAAAGGGTGAAAGAAAACAACAAACAGTGAAACCTCCATAAAAACGAACAAACAAATATGAAAACAAAATACAAAATTACACTTAAAGTAGATATCGTCGCCTCAGAAAGTGAACCTGCTAACTAACTTCAAATAAATTTTACAGGATGGACAAAAAACTTTTTATATTTTGTATTTCTAGCTTGAGAAGCTAACAAACATCAAACATTTTTCAACACTTACGAGTCCTAAATTAAAATAAATGTTTTTTTTTTAGTCGATGCGGCGTCTCTTCCTCTATTCAACGGTATCAAAATGACATATAATATAAAAAATAGATTGAACAGGTTTACACTCTAAACCGACGATATGTTTTTGTAATACTTTAATAGACAAGATTTTCGTATCTAATTAAAAATACAATAAAATAATTCTCAGTAAAAATTGTCCACTTAATGATTTTTAATAAAATTTAAAGTCGGGTTTGAAAACTCATTAAGTTATATGTGTTTGTTGGTCAGTAACGAGAAGGAAATAGTAAAAAAAATGTATTCAATTAGTACGGACTCTTTGAAAAACTTTTATCTTTTATCGGTACTTTTACTTGTTAAAAAAAAAACATTTAAAAAACAGTTAAAAATTTTGCAAATGTAATCTCTAACGAATTTTGCATCTAGTTGTATTTTCTACTGAAAAAGATTTACAATGATTAGAGCGTGATACAAAAAACTACGTCACGTACGCACCACAAATTTTAATGTTTTAAAAGAGAAAGAAGAAAATCATTCGTTTTCTTTACGAAAACACACATTTTTTTTTAAATGCATTAAACATTTTATTAAAAATTTTAAAGAAATAATAAAATTAATTTGCGAAAATATTTGTATGCGTTTAAAGCATACATATGTAGATAAGTATGCATGAGTGTATACAAATGAATAAATATAAAAATAATTCAAGTGTAAAATTAATATTTATACAAGTTGTAAGTAACAGAACACAAACGAGTTCGAATATTAACAAAAATAACAACGTATTATAAAAATCCTATAAAAAGCATTATTTGTATTTATTTAAAAAAAATTAATTTGTTTTTCATAAAAATTTTACAGATTTGTTAAAATTCAAAACATAGATAAATAAATAAATAATTTGAAAACATAACATCAATTAAAAGTGGCTTCACACACAGTCTACAGTCGTTAGATTACAATTGGATTTTGTAAGAGTTTTTTGTAATGATTTTTGTTCTGATTGTCAAAAAAACAAGATAGAAAATGTTCTTATTACATTTTGTGTCTTCATTATTAGTTCAAATAAAAAGGAGCAAAACCCTGATAATAGTGTGAAGCTGGCTTAAGGAAACTCAGGCAAATGCTGACTTTTAGTTCCTCAAAATAAAATGAAAGAAAAACTTGTAAATGCGCATACAATAATTCATTATATGGTGGGTAAGAAAATTATGAAATTTATCATGAGGATTTTTTATATACATTTGTATGGAAACAATTAACCGGTTTTTTTTTAATTTTTAAAAAACCGACTGGAAAACAGTTTACAATTTCGAATAAAATGACAGGTTGGTTCTTTGTCTTTTTTTTTGCAAAACAATCATGACAAAAATCAAAAATATTTGCAAGGATTGATAGTTGGAAGAATTCTTGATTAAAACTATAACTTTCGAAGAAATAGATAAATCAAAAAAAAGTTATGCCTAACAGAAGAAAACTTTAAAGATTTTTGTCTTTCCTCTCATAAAAAGAAAACTTTTTTTTAGCATAAACGTGATTATGTTAAGATAATAATAAAAAGTATTTGAATTTCTAACAAATCATACAAATAAAAATCAAAAAACTCAAACGTGCACATTAATTATTAAATTATATGAACGTTTATTTTTTTCATATTCAGGTAAGTGATGGTTTTCGATCGGTATCAAAAGTAAATCGAGTCTTGAAATCGAATAACCTGTGATGTAATTCCATAGATTTCAAATTCCACTTTTAGTTTATTTCCATGTCATTCTGTTATAAAAACACATCTCTGCTAATAAACAAAAAATCTAAACCATGGTGAGATTATTAATAGGTGATATCAATTAAAATAAAATTGTTTTATTTTTATTTTTTATGTATGGATTTTGACATACATATCTTTAAAAAAAAAAAATGGAAAATTAATAAAATAAACCCATCACACCTTTTATCGATTTTAGTTCGTTTTTGAGTCGAAATCGAAATCCATCACATACGTGATTATTCGTTATTATTGTTCTTTTCACTTAAAACGAAAATGGATATTAAAGACCTATTTTTTTTCTTTTTTTTTTGTATAAACCGGATATTTGGATATATAGTTACATACTTATATTGAATTTTGAACATAAGTATGTAGCTATTTATCTGATATTTTGTTGACATTATCATGTCTCTGTCGGTTTTGTTTGTTAAAGAAGATGATGGAATCACAGTTGAGTTTGTTTTCTCTTTTATTTGATTTGATAATAATGTGTAAAATTATTATAAAATTATTAAAAAGCTTTATATGTTACCAACTTGGTTAAAATTGTTATTTCTTTTACTATTATTAATTTTTTTTTTTATTATTATTACATACATGAACAAATTTTTTTTTTTT
>NDXZ01009099.1:0-12889 GCA_003055125.1 Paykullia maculata | reverse complement strand
TGTTTAACATAAAAAATAATATTGTATCAAAAACTTTTGAAATAAAACACGCCGATTGTTGCAGATATAAAAAAACTACCACTTTGGTGTAATTGGAACAAAGTGGCATCTCTGACTATAAAGAAATGCTTTTGCTTAAAAATATTTAGAAAAATATTATATTGCGCAGTAATTAAACTCTACTTTACTTTACTTAGTAAAGCAACTTCACACATATTCTTATAACTACTCTCAATTTAGTCGTTGTTCAGACAGCCATGTGTGCACATCCAAGCTTTGTTCGCATGGGCACGCATATCATTAATCAAGATAGATGCGACAACAAAAACAACATGATGTATTTGCTTTTCTCATGAGTCTTTATTTCAGACCAGGGTTGCCGCAAAAAAATTTGTAAAAACCTACTAAATAAAGAAGTGATAACAATAATATCCATACATATATTAAACAAATTTTTTTAAATAGAAGTTTGTCCGTCTGTCCGTCTGTTTTTTAATATGATAAAAAATCAAGTTTTTTAAGACTTTCGGACATGTTAGTGTACATATACACATCGATACATACATACATATATACACGTAGTGAAGGGTATATAAGATTCGGCATAGCCGAATATAGCTCTTACTTGTTTTTTTTTCTTTTTTGTAGCATGTAACGTTTGGAAATTTGATGTAATGTTTTAACTGAGAATGTTGAGTTAAAGAAAAAGTAGTAATAGCATGCATCTTGGATCCGGCTTTACCTTACTTGCACAGTTAACCAAAACGACAATAAGCAAAATTTGATTGTGCATGCTAATTAAGACAACGAATGCAAAAGAATAAAGAATATTTAAAAACTAAATATTAATGAGAAAAAGCTTTTTCTTAAAAAAAAAAAAACAATTCTTATATAGTTTTTACGCTGTTTTGTACCACACTGTACTGTTAATTTCTTTTTTTTTTTGGTTTTTCATCTGCTCAGTTTATGCTTCTATGCTTTTGTTTTACAAAATTTCAAAGCTTAAAATCTGCATTATATACATGCATACTATTATTTTATATATCTATATTTATACAAACAATTTTTTAATTAGAATTTTTAATAAATGTTTTTTATCACGAAGTTATTTGTTTTAAGACAATTAATTTTAGTTTTATTCTGGCTCAAGTTCGTTTTTAAATTTTCAAAGAAATTTAATTTTGTATTTGTGATAATAAATGAATAATAATTTGAAAAGTAAATTTTGCCGACACTTTTTCATCATCAGCACTCTTTGATCGGTGGTTAGTGTTGGATGTAAATATCATCTATTTAACTCACAGTTTATTAGGAAATAGGGTATGGTGATCACCTGTCGCCTATACATATTTATATTTCCTACCACTTAATGAGTGAGAACGAAATTTACTTCAACAACAATTTTTTACCTTTCATTTATATTATTTTTCTTTAATATCACTAGTTTTATCCTGCTCTAGCCATCAGTCTGACCGCATGAAAGTAGTTGATTGTTTTCAACAATCTTTTTTGTTTTCTTTGCTTGGTTAGTGTTCAACTCAGAAAATACAGAGAAGTGAGACTAGAAATAAATGCAACCCTGGGGGTTCACATCTTATCTTAAGTGGATAGCAATAATAATTTCTTTTATTTCTCAAAAGGTATGATCGTTTGATACCAATAACGCGTCCGTACAACATCGGGATGCTGAAAAAACTTGATTTCAACAGAAGGTAGTCGTCTTTTTTGGCTTATATCTCGGTCACTTATTAGGCGATTTTACTGGTTTCAATAGCAAACATCTCAGGAGAATTGTTTGATACTACTAACAAGTCCCTACGACAACGGAGTGCTGAGAAAACTTGAATTCAACAGACGGACAGACAGACGAACAGACAGACAGACGGACAGACAGACAGACGGACATGGCTCAATCGACTTCCCTATCTATAAGGATTCAGAATATATATATTTTATGGGGTCGCAAATGAATATTGTAGAAATTACAAACTTATATATACCCTTATCACCTCTGGTGAAGGGTATAATTAAAACAAACCAAAAAAAAGATCAATTAAACACGTCCATCCCCGGCTTGTATATATTTATTCTTAATGTTAAAATACCATTATTTATGCAAAGAAATACCGTTTTAAACCTCTAAAAACTTCTTTTACTAATTATTTGTTTATGTATTCTTAGTTTTAGGGCAAATAGTTATTGTAGAAGCTTTAAAGTTATTATAAATTAATTTTTTTTTTTTATAAACAACCCCCTTTTTACAATATTTTAAATATGTATTTAAAAACAAAAATTATGACAATTGCGATTTTTCAGCATTTTTTAGCTGATAATCATCTGGTTCAATAGGTGTTTCTTGTTTCATCATGGGTTTTGATATTGTGTGTTTTTTTACAATAAAGCAACATAGCAAGCAAGCAACAAAATTAAAAAAAAGCTGTTAATGCATGCGCAATAACATGCTTGCAAAGGAAATTTTTCCTAACTTTTTTTAAGTTTTATACCGGAATTGCTAAGGGGCGAAAATGGGCAGCTAAATTTTTAATAAATCGTAAGCTGAGACTTTAAGCTTTAATTTGGTAAAAGCTTTGTAATAAAGGTCATTGGAGATCAATACATACTTGCCATAGAAATTGGAGAAAATTTATATTTTTGGACAATTTATAGAAATAAAATTTTTTTTTTTTTAATATTCAAATTTTTTTTTATTTGCATATATGTATATCATTTATAACATCCAATATTAAAAAAATCATTAAAGTTTCATTACAAGAGTATTTTAAAAGCACGAAGCGATAGAAGGTAGCATATATAATACAGTCATTTCAAACGCATTCACTTAGGTCAACTTTGAATGTCTCTGTACAAAAAAGTAATAAAGATATAAGCCTAATATTTTTGGTACATAATAATTAAATTGTTTATTACAAACTGTGAAAAAAGGTGGATCAGAAGACATGAAAAAATTAATTAATGGCGCTCTTGAACCAGTGTGCGTGATGGCAACAGAATACCGCCACAATATAAGATTAATTGGACAGGAACAGGGAAACCATAACAATGGTTCAGGAAACCGGGACCAGCCTCTGAGAGATTAAACAATAAAATATACAAGCTCGACCTTGGCTTAAATGTTTTTGTGAGATTGCGGGATATGAATGAAAATTTATAAACACTTCTTGTGGATACAGGTGCAGATATATCGCCGCTAAAAATTGCGAAAATGGGTAAAATTCACTACTAAATACTAATGACATAACAACTCTTATAGTATAGGTGAGGGTAATACACAATCAATTGGCTCTACACGAGTTTACCTTAGATATGAAAATGTTCTAGTTACGCATAAATTTCATGTGGTATTAAATGACTTTCCTATACCATGTGACGGAATCATCGGTCTTAATTTTCTTAAGGAATTCAATTGTCAACTGGACTTTAAAGAGGATATGGAGACTATGTCCTACGACCAAAAAATTTCCAACATTTTGTAATTCCAATGACTAACACCTGCGTCAATTACTTGATCTTGCTACCAGTAAGATCACAAGTTATAAGAAAAGTCGTCCTTGACCCGGAAAAAGGAGAATTATTCGTTCCAAATCAGGAAATACAACCCGGCGTGTTTATTGCAAATACCGTGGTTCATGGTTATGATGCGTACGTAAAAATACTTAACACTAACAGTTGTAATACGGCAATATGTACTAGGGAAATATTTACCGTCCGCCTTTGAGGAAGTATAGCTGAATGCTACCGGACGCGTCCACCGGTTGCGGATTTTGGAACGCCCAGTATACATTGGGTAGCTGCGAATTAAATAAGCAGTCGCGGACAGCTCAGTGGGCCCAGGGGGAGTCTCGCAGGTACTCTATTATGATAAACCGCAAATGTCCGAGTTTGCCAATGATCCCTGAGCTGACATGGCGAATAATTGGCGCCGTTTAAGAACCAATACAAAAGTCGGGTTGGCGGCTTCGAAGTGGCAATCCCACTACTATTCTAGAATACAGTGGACTAATCATCCGCTTTCCTGAAACTTTACCGATTTTTGGGATATCTACAAGAGAAAATATATCCCCCCCATCGTTGACGACCTTTGGCACACGGAAAAGGAAAAGATTTGGACAATAGAACGTTAGAACATTGAGCGAGACTTCAAGACTTGCACAAGTCGAGGCACAAATGGAGAAGTTTGGAGTTGAAGTTTTGGGCATTAGCGTGATGCGATGGTGTGGCAGTGGAGAATTCTGTTCATCAAATGGCAGTTTGGTCCTGTATAGTAGAAACGAAAGCAGACGTAAAAGTGGAGTTGCTATTTTCCTGTCCAACCAATAAACGATCGTATTATTATGGCCCGATTTTCACTGATGTATGGAAAGATCTCACAATTATCCAATGCTACGCTCCCACAGAAAAAGCCGAGGACAGAGCAAAGGATGAATTCTGCAAACAGTTGGTTGCAACCATAAGCAAGATCCCAAAACGGGATATCCTTTTAACTGCTGGTGACTTTAATGCGAAAATTGGAGCTGGTAATTCGGGAATGTCAGATATCATTGAAAAACACGGTCTGGGATCAAGAAACGAAAATGGAGACCGCTTCGTTGAAATGTGACAGGCATACAACCTCGTTATCGGAAGGTCACTATTCCCTTATAAGGATATCCACAAATACACTTGCACATCGCTGGACGGCATCACAAGAAATCACATAGATCACATCTGTGTATGTCGAAATTGGAGAAGCTCACTAATGGATGTTCGCGAGTGATAGCGCTCATAAGACTAAAACTAAAGAGACAATATGGAAATTGCAACTCACAACAGATAAGAAAACCGACTGACACAAGAGAAAAGAGATTAGACAACGGATAAGGTAACAATTGCTGCCAAATGACCATTATACGTGAGAAGACACACGTTACGAACTAAGATCTATAGCTGAAGAAAAAATTGGCTATATAAACAACCGTGAGAGGAAAGTATGGATATCCGATATAACATGGGACTTGATACAAAAGAGGAAAAAACTTAAACATCAATTGCTAAGTGATCCCAATTTGAAAGTGACGTATAATAACATTGCAAAGGCTGTGAAACGAGCCGCACGTTTGGACAAGCGGAAATACTTTAAGTCAATGGCGAATGAGGCTAAAAATGCAGCTGGCACAAATAACATGCGCAAATTATACCCGACCGTTGGACGATTGACGAATCAAATATTCACCAACAATAGAAGCATCAAGGATAACGACGGTAAGATACTGACAAATTTGGAACAACAAACACGTAGATGGCGGCAACATTTTGAAGGTATTAGCTTTGCAGTTGATAACTTAGACGACGACTTTAATCCTGATACGCCGATTACCAAGACTGAGGAGATTAACATTGACCCACCGTCTATAGAGAAGATTATAGCCGCCGTCGTTACATTAAAGAAAAAAATCACCAGGGGAAGACGGAATTTCAGCTGAATTGCAACAAATCAACCCTCCAATAATGGCAGAGATTATACACCCCTTCATGGAAGAAATCTGGCACCAGGAACGACTACCAAATAATAGGTCAAAAGGGGAGGTAATAAAACTTTCTAAAAAGGTCATTACGGGCATTACGCTCCTCAACACAGTTTACAAAATAATGGCGTCTGTTATTAACAATAGGCTTCAGTGCCATGAACGTTCTCTTCGCGATGAACAAGCGGGTTTCCAAGCACACCGTAACTGCACCGACCAGGCCAATACCCTACGAATCACATATAATCGAGCAATCAGTAGAGTGAAGGTCACTTTTATATCTGTTGTTTATAGACTTAAAAAAAGCCTTTGATTCCGTGAAGCGGAGCGTAATTTGGACTGCGTTTGGTGTCAAAGGGGTTCCAAGAAAGATAATTAACCTGGTAAAGGCCATGTGTGACAACGTCTCTTTGAAAGTTCGCCACAACGGGCAGTATAGCGAAACCTTTACTACATATGTAGGTGTGAAGCAGGGCTGCCCCCTATCACCTTTGTTAATTGCGGTAGTTCTTGACAACGTCATGTCTAAAATCTGCGTAAAAAAAGGGGAATCGTCTGGAGCTTCCACCACCACCTTGAAGACCTCGACTTTGCGGATGATATTTTCTTTATATCTCACAAACACAGCGACATGCAGAGTAAAGTGAGCGATTTGGTAATCCATTTCAAACATATTGGCTTGGAAGTGAACATCCATAAGACAAAAACCATGTGTATTAATAACTCCATACGTGACAAATTATACGTCAACAACTTTGAAATCAAGTACGTGGAGCACTTTTGCTATTTGGGATGCATCATGTCAACACAAGGTGGCGTGGAAAGGGATGTAGGCTATAAATTAAGCAAAGCTAGAGCAACTTTTGGACGTTTGAACAAGATATGGAGAGCACCGAAAATATTAATACATACAAAGCTGCGGATATTTAATGCATGCGTAAAAACAACGCTTCTCTATGGAAGCAAAACATGGCTCATATCGGCCTTGATCTTGAACACCCATCAAAATGCAAATTATGAAGTTTAAAAGGAAGTGTTTAGGCCACACGTTACGCAAAACTCCAGAGAGCATCACAAGACATGCCCTGAAATAAACCCTGATGGCAGTAGAGGATGCCCGAAGAATACATGGCACTGAAATTTGATGCTAGAAACTGATAAACTCAACATGACATTTAACGAAATTAAAGTATTGAGCCAAGATAGAATTAGATCGAAGAATATTGTAGATACCCTATGTTCCCAAATTGTCAAATTATGATGTATTACAAACATCAGTGGGATCCGAGGGAAGAACTTCACAGGTTTTAGAAATACTCAGTTGTAACTTCCCTGATAGGTTCAAAGAGGATTTTACAAAACACTGTACAGAATATAGAGATGTATTCGTCCTTGAAACCGAGGTGGTTTTGCGTATAATTTCTACAGACAAAAGCTTAGACTAAGGGACGAAACACCGAGCTATATAAAGAACTATCGAATACCACATGCACATAGAACTAAGGTAGATAGGCAAGTCAACAAACTTGTGGACGATGGGATAGTTGAGCCATCTAGTTTAGACTTTAATAGTCCTTTATTAATAGTGCCTAAGAAATTAGTGCCTAACTCCGAATGGAAAAGATGGCGATTGGTGGTAGATTATCGAAAAGTGAATAGGAAATTTATTGCAAATAAATTACCACTTCCGAGAATAGATGATATTTTCGACTAATTGACACGTGCGAAATATTTCTCTTGTTTGATTTCCACCAGATAGAGTTGCATGAGTATTCAAGGGATATGACATCCTTTTCCACAGGAAACGGCTCTTATCGTTTCAAGCGACTACCGTACGGACTCAAAATTGCTCCAAATTCATTTATACATATGATGACTCTTGCGTTTTCTGGCTTAACGTTATCACAAGCATTCTTATACATAGATGATTTGATAGTACTGGGATGTTCGGAAAAACATATTTAAAAAAATTTAACTGATGTTTTCGAACTACGCCGTAAGTACAATCTTAAGCTACATTCAGATAAATGCACATTTTTTATGAACGAGGTTACTCACGTCGGGCATAAATGTACTGATAAAGGCATCCTTACGGATGACAGTTAGTATGCAGTAATCAGAAACTATCCAATTCCTACTGATACTGACGAATCAAGAAGATTCATAGCCTTCTGCAGCTATTACAGAAGATTGAAAATTTTTCTTATAGTTCCCGTCATATTTCAAGGCTGACGAGGAAGAATGGGACACTGAAATGGTCAGCAGAATGCCAAATGACATTCAATTATCTAAAGAAGGAATTAATCATTCCCGGAGTTTTGCAATACCCAGACTTAAAAATACCATTCTGTATCACTACGGATGCTAGTAAGCTCGCGTGCAGGGCAGTACTTAGTCAGGAGTACGAACGTATACAGCTTCCAGTAGCCTACGCCTCCAAGGTTTTTACCAAAGGTGAAACTAACAAGTCGACAATCGGAACTCACTGCAATTCACTGGGCAATAACCCATTTCAGGGCATACGTATATGGTACTTTGTTGGCAAAACTGACCATCGCCCACTGACCTACCTGCTCTCTATGAAGAACTCAAGTTCAAAGTTAACTCGCATGACACTAGATCTTGAAGAATATGCCTTCACGGTAGAATATCTCAGAGGCAAGGAAAGAAGAACATGATCACGGACATTTCAAGGATGCTAAGAGTGTTAACTAGGTTATCTGCAGGACAGACAAAATCAGGTTAAAATCACCTCGATAAACAGGAAGAGTACACAAAGCCCAATATATATGAAGTAATCATATATACTGGCGTCAGGAGATTACCGAAACTGAAAATGACTTCTGACCATTGCTTTTTAAAGCGTGGCAAGAAAATTATACAAGATATTATTAAAGACGATCTGTTTATTAATAGAAAAATTGACCTAGGGCAATTGTTCCCAAGGCTGTAGTCGTCAGCCTGCAAACATGGTATACTCAAGGTCCAAATAGCACCCAGTGAACAAATTTTCGAATTTGTCACAATAGATGAACTTAAGACCTTGGGCAATAATAAATTAATTAATTTACAAGAAGCGCTACTTCCAAGGGTGACCAAGCTGTCGAATGAGGATGAAATGATTTAAACTATTAAGAGATACCATGATGAATCTGTGCAAGAGGGGCATTCAGTAATAACAAGATCTCTTAACAAGATAAAAAGATACTTCTACTACTATTGGACACTATAGGATAATGAGTATGCACTCACAATTATATGTGACTTAAAAAAATTTTTGGTTACCGTACCAATACCGGATAAAAGCCAAAAACCATCGCAAAAACGATATTCGAATATTTTATACATCTGTATAGTCCAATTAAGAAGTTCTTTACGGACATAGGAACAGAGTATAAAAATTCAATAATGAGCAACTTGTCTGATTATTTAAAAATCGAAAACAAAATGTAAACAGCACACCACCACCTTACTGTGGGTGCTGTAGAACGTAGTCACCAAACGGTCGACGAATATGTAAAATCATACATATCCGTTGAACGGGATGAGTGGATAAATTACTTCACGTACTGTTTTAATACCACCCCATCAGTGACACATGGATACTGCAAATATGAACTTGTGTTCGAAAGAATTCCTAATGGACTCCATGAATTAAGCGCAATAGAAAAAGCAGATCCCCTTTATAATAAAGATAGTTATAGCAAGGAAGTTAAATATAGGTAAGAAATAGCTTATACCAGAGCCAAGTCTTTATTCGATAGATGTAAGAAAACACAGAAAAATTATTATAATAGAAATATTAGGAAATAAGATGGTAAAACAGGAGACCTCGTATTTCATAGAAATGAAACGGGCCATAAGTTTAAAAATAGATACTTAAGACCTTTTAAGATCATAGACGTAGTAGAAAACATTAATATTGTAATTAAGGATAATAAAGGAAAAGCAGAAACCGTGCATAGAGATAGATTGAAGAAGGCATTACAGTAGTAAAACTGTAAGGTTTTCCGCGGAATTAAATAACTGTAAAATTAAGAACACGAGACAATCTTTACTGTAAGACGTTAATTGAATGAGTGAATTCATTTATAAAGTAAACTTTCAATAATAACATATTAAAGACATTTAGAATTTGACATAAGTACATAGTAAAGTGTGTGGATTGTAAAAGGGAATCACAGGGTGATACTAACATACTCCTCCTCAATCCAAACACTTCACATAAAAATTACATTTTTGTTTTACATATGTATACATATGTATATAATTTATATCGTTTCAGATATTATGTTCATTATATAACAGAATTTTAAATGCTTTTCTTTTCCTATACATTTCGTAAACAGGTCTGCAATATTATCACTTGAACTAACAAAATTAATTACAATTTCATTTGATTCAAGTTTTTCACGAATATAATGGTAGCGTATATCTATCTATACGCTTGCTTCTCTTGTGTGCCACTGGATTTTGCACAAGAAACATGGCACTCTGGTTGTCACACATAATTTTTGTTGGACCTTTAGTGCAGTCGGGAAAACCAATTTCGGACAGTACACTACGATGAAATACAACGGCTTTAGCTTCTTGGCACATTGCTACATATTCGGCTTCCATTGAACTAAGGGAGACAATATTTTGCTTTTTAGACCCCCAGGAGATCGGTCCATCTGCCAGATGGACGACCTTCGGTCACTTGTATTGGAGCCCCAGTCAGAATCTGTGTAACAGACCATTGGTAGAATTATAACATAATGTCCCTTTGGGTTGATGCTTAAGGTAACTTAAGACATGTTTAGCTGCTAAAAAATGCTCTCTTTCAGGATGTGTGTTGAACTGCGACAACTTTGACACAACATGAGTAATATCTGGATGAGAAATGACTGACAGGTAATTCAGCGAACCGATAAGCGACTGGTAAGTTTTTGCATCGAAACCACTGCAGTTTTCTTTTGTACATTTTTCCAAAACCGTACCAGCAGCAATAGGGGTGTTGGATCGCTTACTGTCTGTCATTTTCCATTGCTCAAGTAGTTGCATTGTATACTTAGCCTGGTGTGGTTTTATTGCTCCTCTGAGGCCATCTCTTTCTACCTCCATCCCCAAGTAGTAGTTTACTGGACCTCTATCTACAGCATCAATATGCTCGTTCAACTTAGTTAAAACCTCTTTTATGGTTTTCTCGGATGAAGAGGACAGCAATATGTCATCTAGCCATTAACACCAGTTTTCCATTGGTGTGCATTGTTTACAAACAATTATCAGTTTTGCACCGAACAAAATTTAGATCAAGAAGTATTTGGTTAATTTTACGATACCAATCTCTGCCAGCTTGTTTCAGCCCATAAAGCGACTTTTTTAGCATGCACACACGATCAGGGTATTGTTCGTCTATAAACATTTGTGATTTACGCATATATACTTCTTCCTGTAGCTCTCCGTTCAAATAGGCGGCAACAACATCAATGTGATTCAGTAGCAACTTCTTTTGTGCAGCAATAGCAAACAACATAATAGCAGAAAATCTTGCAACCGGCGAGTATGCTTCGGTGTAGTCAACGTTTTGTTTTTGACTAAACCCTTGTGCCACAAGGCGCGCTTTATATTTTTTGACATTTCCTGATGGGTTTGTTTTTGTAACAAATACCCACTTACAGCCTATAATATTTTTGTCGTTTGGCTTCTCCACTAGCTCCCACGTGTTGTTATTTTGCAAGGTATCGAATTCTGATTTCATAGCGTCTTGCCAAAAGTTAGAATTTTAGTATTCCATTGCTTCCTTAACCGTTTCGGGGCTTTCATTGTTTACTAAATCGTTGATGGTATCAGTACTTTCAACGAAGCTTTCTAGGGCGACCTCTTTTTCCAGTTTTTTCTAATCGTGGCCCACCTCTTTTGCGTTTTGCACCAGCTTCGTCCTTGTTTTCACCTTCAGAACTATCATCTGTTTCATCAGTATTTGAAATGTTTTGCTGATTTGCTACGATATTACTGTTTGTAGGTACATGTTCAGTAGCTTTAATTGTTACATCAAACCAATCATCATTACTATTGTTTTCAATATTTGTTTTGATTCCATTTTCATCAACATCAGTTGGATTAGAATTTGATGACTCAAAAAAAAATCGCACTACGAGCAACATTAATTGTTTTCGTTTCATTGTCATACAAACGATAGCCTTTAGTTTTGTGCGAATAACCAACAAACGTATAATTTTTATCCTTTGGTTTAAGTTTAGAGTGAACAGGTTTTTTGTTTAAAGCGAACGTTTTGTTGAATAGGTTGTGATAGATGAAAACACAACAATTGTACTCCTCCCAACCACAATCATGTAGTCTGTAGCAATTACTTTTGTATATGATCCCAGAAATACATTACCTACACGATCAGAAGTCCGTTAAATAAAACTGCGTAGAATTGAATTATTTTTCTTAATTTTTTCTAGATATTTACTCTTCAAAGGTGTAACTAAAATGAACATTAGTTCACTAAAGGATGTAAAGCTCAACTATTAGAAAAATTCTTCATTATACTTAAAACTAAAACATTTTAATAAACTTTAATAATAATAAGAAAAAAATGGAAACAAAATCACCCGATCAAAACAAAAGAAAAGAAAATATACATATGTATTACTCAAAAATAGAAATAAAAAAATCAAATATAGCATTTGCCTTTGTCGGGATAATTATGTGTTGTTGTGGTTTTGTTCAAAACAAATCCATTTAAAAAAAATATCATACATATTAAAATTAAATTCTCTTCTAATTTGTATAACAAATATGACATTTTCTCCCCATCGCTAAAAATTTTACAGTTTGGGTTGATAAAAATAAAGGCAAACAAAAAATAAAAACAAAAACATCTCACTAAAAAAAAAAAATGGTGAAATTGTCAGTTTTGCCAGTTACGTAATGTCTATTTTTAGATTTAAAAGAAAATTTTAAGATAATTATTTATGTTTTTTAACGTTGATTAAACTGATTTTTAATATTTGCGCGAGGTATTTGCACTTATGTATTTACTTAGTTTTTCAATTTTCAATGCGATTTTATCTTTTATTTTGCAATTTCTTTATCTCAAAAGAAGATGCAGGGAAGAAATATCATTTTGCTTAACAAATTATGTTTAACGTCATTAACGACTGTAGTTAACAGACAACATTAGCCAACAGTAACCAATAATGGCTCTTATTAACTATTTTAGTCATTAATGATTAGATGATAAGGAAATAAAAAAACCAATATACATATGTGTGCAAAGTGTTAAAAATACTTACATTTGTGTACTGCAAACTCCATGGAAGTTACGTATGTCAATTGTGACAAAGACAAAACTGTAAATAAAGTCGACGAACTCATAA
>NDXZ01009094.1:0-16845 GCA_003055125.1 Paykullia maculata | reverse complement strand
AACTTACACCTCATTTTTATAATATATATAGGGATTATATAATAATATTTATACATGAGTGTTAAATTTTTATTACATATCGGTTAATCCTACGTAACGCACGTTACATTCGTACGCGTTTTTAGATTATAATATAAACATTTTTTGGTCTTTTAAAAGAGATACCTTTAACTTTTACGTAGTGTTTAGAAGGATTTTATTTGTACTTTCGAATGGCATAAAACATAATTTTGTAACAGGTATTTGTTATGAAATAAATGATCACAAAGTTTCGTTACGTGTGAGGAACGCAGTCTGACTTTTCTCGACTTTATCGTTTAAATTTTGTTGTATAATTTCAGTCATTTCTGTCAGATTTAATCCATTTTTGATATATTTCGCAAGATTTTTCATAAATATACTGACCAGGCTACGACCACGCTTCCAGGTTGAAGATTGACTCGTTGCCTTTAAGCACAGAAAAATATCGACAAATTGAAGTTAACAAAATTTTTTGTCAAATCTTTTGTCAATACAGTTAAAATTTTTGTTGAAAACCAATAGTTTGCTTTTTAACTTAACAACTTAACAATGATTTTATTGAATAAACAACAATCAACAGAACAAAAACCAGTAAGAACGCTATATTTGTCTGGGTGAAATCTTATATACCCTTCACCATGGGTAGTGAACACTGTTGCCAACTTTTTTCCATCATTTCCCGTCAAATCACACCTCAAAAACCGCTTGAAACCGCTAAATTTAGTATTTAGCGGTAAGTTATTTCAAATTATCGCTAAAACACAAAATGTATATAAAACATGCACATAAGTTATGCAAAATTTAAAGTATTGCTTACATTATATTCGTTCGTATGTACCAGAATGTGTTTTATAAACAATTTTAAAACTTATAGAAGGTTTATACAACAAAATTTCTATACAAAACCTGTTTTAATATTTAAAGTTTAATAAATTTTACTTTTTTCAATAAAAACACAAAAAATTGAAATACAGTAAAATCTTTTTTTACACGGTCTTTTTTACACGATTTTTTAATAAAACGGTTCGTCAAGAAATTTTAAATTTTTTTACAAGTTATTTTTGATTTAACAGGAATTCCAAATCAAAAATTTTAATTTTTTACATGATTTTCTGCAGTGTTTGATATCATCCAAATGGCAATTCTACTTCACGGCTTGTTTACTTTAGGGGAAATACCCTTTTTAGTTGTGTTAGACATATCTTCTGACAACAGTGCTATTTTTAAGCCAGTCCATAATAAACGTACACGATTGTTATCAACTAGCGATGAGTAGCTGTTTCCTAATTTTTTTTATTTTTTTGTGCTTATGGATTGAATTTAAACTGTAAACTAAATTTATTTTTTTGTAATAAATATGATTTGTTTTGTTTTATTATTACTTAATGGAGTTTAATATCACTTTTTTGCACGGTTTTTAAAGAAAAAATTTGAATTTTTTTCATTTTATACGATTTTTTAAGGTTGTGGAACAGATCCCCAAATTTACATATGAATCGTGTATTTTTTACACGGTTTTGATTTACACGGTTTTCTAAGGAACGTACCTACCGTGTAAAAAAAGATTTTACTGTATGTATAATATGAATAGAATTTTTTTCACATAAAAGGAAACAGTACATTTTTATATTTGTAAAAATTAAAGGAAAATTTAGTTTTAGTAAATCTATATGTATATACAAAATAGTAAGATTATTTACAATATAGTCAACAGTCAAATTGTAAGGTGACTGATTTACTAATTGAATTATCATCGCACAGCCCAAACCGATAAAGCTAAAGGCTTGAAACTTGGAATGTGGGTTACTCTCACGTTGTATAGATCTACTAAGAAGGAATTTTTGGAAATTCAACTATTTTGTGGTTAAAAAGGGAAAAATCAGTAACCTCATATCTGCCAAACTAAACAAGATACAAACAAAATTTAAAAAGCATTGTATTCTACTCAAAAAATAAACGGATAAGTGTCTGATATTTTTTTTCAAATTCGAGGGCCTAGGGGATAAAAATTATATTTTGGTACTTTTTTGGGGCGGTTTTAACTACTAAACCAATAAATACAGATACATAAGAAATTCAAACTACGTTTGTCACTTCTCTAAAAAATAAGAAAAGGTTTTCGGTACTTTGTTGGAAACTCAAACGTAGAGGAATAACAACGGGGAAAACGGGAAAAAGTTAGCCAAAAACTGGTCCCATTTGACTTAAATTTACGTGGTAGAAAATGGGTAACTTTGAGTAACCAGTTTAGGGTACCGAAACAGACCAGATCCATGCTAGTATATACATATATGTATGTGTTTGAATTTATTTTAAAAAATTTTTGATGGTATTAACCCAACATACCAAATGACTTGAGAAAAATAAAAATAAGCTTACCACCACAATTCTTTTTCTTGAAAACGCTTGAGAATTTGCTTAAAAAATAATTGTAGAAAAATCAAAACGGAACCCTTGTGAAAATATTATATGTATGTGCAAGCTCACTATAGGTTTATTCATGTAATTGTAGAATAAGCTTACGAAAATAATATTGTTTTAACTTAAATTTTTTCTAACCATTTTTTTTCAAATTTGGGGCTTTGGGAATCATTGCAGAAAAAGGGAAATACGAAACCATTTATTCTATTTTTAAAACCACTTTTTATAGGATACCGTGTCCTAAAACCGTTTAACAAAATCAAAAAATACCAACATTTTTTTTTTGATTTTCAATTCAAATTAAATTTTTTGTTTCAATTGTCATATTTTGTTGTTCAATATATGTATGTATGTTTTCTACTTTAGAAACAGTTGTGTATAATAAGGGTTTCTCTAGCATTGTTGGAAACTGCTTGTGAATTCATATTTTATAAACATTTATATAAACAATATTAAAAAAAGCTTAAAATTCAATATTTTTATAAGTTGAATTGTATTTTAATTTCTGTATGGTATGTTGGGAAGGTTCATTTATGTTTTTGTGACCTTTATGTTTGTTTAAATATAGTAGATAGCCTGTAGATTCATCAAATAAAATGCTATATTTTGAATTAGAAATATCTATCAACCAAAAAAAAAAACAGCATTTTGTTTTGACTTAGTGTAATATGTCTGCCAAAATCACTATAAAAAAAAATACTTTTGAAAAATGTTACCTCCAAATGCTGCTAAAAAGACGCTAGAAAACCCGCTAACCGCTAAAACACATTTTATCCCGCGATTGAAACATGAAAACCGCTAGATTTAGCGGAAAAACTCCAACAGTGGTAGGTAATATTTTTGTTAATATATGTGTAGTATATCTTAAGGCTGAAAAAAAAAGATTTTTTTTTTGTGTAAAAAAAACAAAAAAACTTAAAAAAATAAACGAGGCATTCGTCTTTTTTTGCTATATCTCAGCCGGTTATTAGTGGATCTTGCCAGTTTTCAATACCGATTTTCTCGAAAGTATTTCCAAAAGTTTAACACCACATATAACTATGGGAGCTACGAAAACTTGATTTCAACCAATACACAGATAGACGGACAGACGGACATAGCTAAATCAACTTCCCTATCTATAAGGATCCGGAATATATATACTTTTTAGGGTCGCAAATGAATATTGTGGAAATTACAAACGGAATGACAAACCTACATATATATACCCTTACCACATGTGTGAAGGATATAAAAACCCATTTAAAATGTAAATAAAAACAATAATGTCAACATTGTCAATCTATAAAGGGTGTCAAAAAAATGGTTTCGCATTTAGTGAAATGAATCTAAAATTAATAATTTTTAATGAATTTTGTGCAATTAAGATTTTTTTGTGAATGTAATTGCATAAAAAGGAGTTGCATAGAGTTCTAAAGGTAAAAAAAATTGTCTTAGATGCAACAAGTACGCTTATATTTAAATAAAAAAATGCCAGTGTAACATTTTTCAAAATATATAATATAATTGGTGTATTTCAACTATTATAAAGGCAAATCAGCTAGTTTTTTCTCTTAAAATCAGTACCGTGTATAACATCATATTCCGTGCTAAAAAAAGAAAAATTTAAATTAAAATGGTCACCAGGCATACCAAAAAAGAGTGACGCAGCGAATTAAAAGTAAAATAAGTAAAACTATTTACGATAGGCTGCAATCCAGCACATAGGGATTGACTTTTCAAGTAGAAAATGATTATTAGTTAAGTGTATTACATTAAACGATCCGAAATGTGCCGATTAGACTAAAATGATGCTGTACAATCATGATGGACCCAAAAAAGTTTGGCAAAAACCTCTGGCAGCACTAGAAAATAAACATTTAATTCCTAAAGTAAAGTTTAGAAAACTGTTAGTTATAGTGCAGTGTCGTATACCGGGCAAGGGGATTGATGAAATTAGAATTTTCGATGAAATAAAGACTAATGAAGTTTATCTTGATTTAAAAAAAAACCAAACTGGCTGCTAACATTCGGAAATCAGGTTATTTTGACCCGGGAGATTCGAATATGTTCAAATACAAATATTATTTGGATAGTGATCCAAAACATAAATGTTATTTATGTACTTCATAGCCATTATATAACTGCACCAAACTTATTGATACCCCTGCTTAAAGTCCTGATATTAACCCTATAGAAAATTTTTGGGCCCATCTAAAGGAAATAGTCTGGAGAAGATCGCCAATGAAAAAAAAAACGTATTAATAAGCTTCATTAAAGAATAGTGGGGGAAAAATACCGTTAGAATATAACATTCAAGAGCTAATTTACTTAATATCAGGCGTTTTTAGTCAGTTATTGGTGCTTAAGTTGGAAAAACAAAAAATTTTCAACAAAAAACCTTACAAGTGTAAAATAAACTAAATATTTTATCAAGTGTGAAAACATTTATTTGAAAGTGCAAAAATTGAATTGTTTTCCTTTTTTCAATATACGCGATACTATTTTTATTGAAATGAAACTTTTTTGTTATTTATTATATTAATAAACATATGATTGATTATTTATAAACAAAATCTAAGTTTTTTTAAATATTTTTAATTTTTTCTCTTTGTGAAAACATTTATTTGACAAACTGTATATTAAAAACAAATTCTGTATTTTACTGGAAAATTTTTAATTTAATAAGTATAAGGATATGTGGCCAACATCTTCCTCTACATTACCCCGTTTTTAGATTTTCGGCACATGTCATGGTTAAGACCCAATAGGTCGAGAAGGTTCCTGAGTGACATTTGTACTAAGAGTTTTCGGGAAAAAGTTGTTCGAAACATAACTATTCCAGAAAAAACTAAGTATGAGGAAATGTGGCCAACATCTTCCTCTACTATGCCCCGTTTTTATATTTTTGGCACATGTCATGGTTTGACCCCAATAGGTCGAAAAGTATCTTGAGTGACATTTGTACTTAGAGTTTTCTGGAAAAAGTTGTTCGAAACATAACTATTCCGGAAAAAACTAAGTATGAGGAAATGTGGCCAATACCTTTCTCTATCATGCCCCGTTTTTAGATTTTTGGCACATGTCATGGTTTGGGCTTAATAGGTCGAAACCTATTTTGAGTGACATTTATACTTAGGGTTTTCTGGAAGAAGTTGTTAGAAATATAACTATTCCAGAAAAAACTAAGTATGAGGAAATGTAGCCAACATCTTTCTCTTTAATTCCCCGTTTTTAGATTTTTGCCACATGTCATAGTTTGGCCCCAATAGGTCGAAAAGTATATAGAGTACCATTTCACTTTCTTAGTGAAAGGTTTGTTGTAATTCATTTATATGAAAACGTTTGTTAAAGGCCAAAATCCTCTCCCATGCAAATTTATGATGTTGCCATACAAAAAACATCTATAAAATATAATCATATTTCATGTATAAACTTGTAAGCACTGAAATCGAGGTATAACACTGGATTCACATGATGAGTTAAAAAATCATGGCAGTCGGGGGTTTGTTTTTTTGTTGGGAGAGAGATGGTGAGTGGAAAACGGGGTAGACAAACAGACACGAATTCGGTTTTTGTGATTTTTTTTCGTGTTCCTTTTTGTGCTCATTTGTAGTTTTCTTATTTTGTTTTATTTTATTTCGTACTTGCACGTGAGCAGAGCTGCTCTCAATCGTATTTTGTTCTTAATACGTAATAAACTTTATATTTTATGGTGTTTTTCGAAACTAAAGTACTATTATATTCAATTTATAATAATATTATGTAAATTAAATATAATTAAATATTTTTATTTTCTTTGTTTACGAATGAAAAACTAAAAATGATTATATGATAATAGTTTAAAAACTCAACCCTGAAAAAGTCATGAAGAATCATCATGTGAATACGAAAGGTTTTTTGTAGCAGCTTTAAAAGAGAATTAAAAAAAAAGACACGAAAAACATTCATTATGAAAATGCAGTGTAAGTACTAAAAATTTGTACGCCATTTTTTTTTTGGAACGAATAATTTTTATATTGCTCTTTTCAAATTGAGCAAAAAAAAGTTTGCCAGATGAAAAAAAAGTTTGTTGTTTTCACGGGTATTGGTCCTTTTTGATTTGTGTGAAGGATAAATACGTATTTAACTAGCAGAGACAAAAACCAAAATTTTCAACACAGCTCAATTGGTAGTTAACATAGCAATGTTACGAACTTAACAGTGCTAATATTTAAAAAGGTATTGACCAAATAAGGTCAGTATATTGGAAAGGAACTAAATTCCAACACCAAAATTTGGAAATGGTACTCCAAAGAGTCCTTATTCAAACCAGAACCGTGGGATATCTGAAATGAATTCGGGATTCTAATAAATTGAGTTAGAAAATAATAAATATAAATAATTTAATATAATAAATAAATAATTTTTCCAAACAAAATTCTCTAAAAGATGAGTGACCAAAATGGTCAAATATGGTATTGTACATTTATCCCACTATATAGAAATGGTGCTCCATTGGATGCTTAATAGAGCTGTATACGTGGAATATTTGGAATAATTTTGGGATTTAAATAAATCGAACTTTCCCCTCGGGGGTAGTTAGAATAGCATCATGATAAAATCTCCATCATGGTGTTAATGCCCTCGGGGCAAAAGAGGCTGCCTTAGCCTCGGGTGTCTGGACCTAAATTGGTGATCCACCAGAATCAATCTGGTACCACGGGAATCAGTGAGCCCCCAGGACTTGTCCTGGACTGGTTAATTGGTTGAGGTCCCTTCGGGGTCCACGTGGTGGCTGTGGTTTGATACCTGGGTTTCGCATCGATAATATTTTTGTTTATGTTGGACTAGCAGGAAGAGATATCAATTTGTCTGATATTCGTCTTCTTATTTCGGACGGTTGAAATACATCTCTATGAGTGTTACTAATAACACACGCTGTGCAAAGAAGGTCGGAGTCCTGGCTGATGCTTGTGCTAGTGACAGACTTCGGTCAGCCGGGCCTTATCAGACTCTACCTCGGTAGAGTCTGACAGCATAAGGGAACCTAGATAGCCCGAGATCTTGAGCAAGGTGCCTACTCTATTATCCAGAATCTTAATGGGGTGGATAAGTTGCTACCTGTTTACGTAGCTCCCATAGGTCACCCAGGGTTGTATGTAGTATTAAACTTTTGGAAATACGTTCGAGAAAATTGGTATTGAAAACTGGCAAGATCCAGCAATAACCGGCTGAGATATAAGCAAAAAAAATGACTGCCTCGTTTTTTCTAAGTTTTTTTTTTACACAAAAAAATTATTGTTTTGCAGCCTTGGGATAGGCTATAGATATATTTGAAAAAAAATATTTACCACAGACAAATAAAGCGCTCTTACTTGTTTATTTTTCTTTTTGTACCGCACACGAGCTCAATCTCCGCGCAATTGAAAAACTAACTAACTCCTTAAAGGCAAACCAAAAAACTTCTTATTCATATTTGTTGCCCTTACTTTTTTTTTGCCTTATTTGATAAGTGTTGAAATCTTATTGGCCAGCTTGCGTAACGGGACTATCATACCAATTCTAGAAAGCGTATACATACAAAGAAGAAGCGCAATGACAAAGGAAAAGACAAAATTCCTCTCGTCAGAGATGTCATCTTATTAAAAGTGTGTAAGTTGGCAACTTGACTAAAACAAGGCGAAATAACTTCCATAGGTTCCCAAACCCGTAACAACATATGTGTGTAAAGAAATTTGATTAAATAAAAAAATATGAAATTTTTTTTCAATTATAATTTTTTAGCAGTTGCAGCAAGAATATATAGAAGAAAGTAAGAGGTAAGTTTATCAAGATTTAAACTTCAAAGGGTTTTAAAACGTTTTAAAACTAAAATTAAAATTTATTTTTCAGCTCCCAAAATCAGGCAATATAAAGTGACCACAGGCATAGAATACTTTATGAGCAAAAAAGGCACGTTCTTTTCATCATTATTTGTAGCATTTAAAATGTGTGCATGGATGCACTAAATATTCCATATTTAAATGCACGTATAAAACATGATATATGAATGTATGTATGTACATATACATACATATGTATTACGGACCGTTTCAGCTCGGTGAGGTTTGCCGACTAGCTATTATGTGGCGAAGCTCAGGTGGTCCCAACCCTCTTACCAGATGTTCTACAACTACAACCAGAACTAAAACAAAATATTTAACACAAACTCTAACACATGAAAGATTTTTCGAGAGATAGGTGTTTTTTCTCTCCTTCTGCCCTCCCGACCTTGTCATAGAATATGTTTGGATTTCTATTTATATTATTATATTTTTTGCAAATTATTTGTAAATATAAATGTATATTTAAAATAAAATTGTTTAAAATAATAAAAGAAAATTTATTTTTTGATGCAGTTTTAAAATTGCAAATTTTGGATTTAAAAAAAAAAGTAAATTTAACTAAAAACTAGCTGTTTTATTATTGCTTATATAGATAGTTTACTAAAATTACATATATAAGTTTATTTTTTTTCATGTATAAATTACAAAAAAAAAATAGGAAAATTTTTCTAAATTTTTAGTTGATTTTTCGAACATGGAAATCTACTAAAATTTTAGGTATATTACCTAAGAAACTCAGTAACTGCCATTCTAATATTTTCTTAGTTAAATTTATACTCGAATCTTAGGAAATATAACATATGAATTTTTTTTTTTTTTTGTATGCAAAGTTTGATCTTTGTGAATGTTTTATTTAAAGAAATTTATATTACCCTGTGTATTTATATCTTATTTAAATTAATAAAGGATATATATGCAAGGTGGACTTAATAGGGTGACTGCAACTTTTTTCCGTCATATTTTTATACCATTCACCACAGGTGACAGGGGTATGTATATATACGAGTGTCATTCCGTCTGTAATTTCTGCAATATTCATTTGCCCCATAAAATATATATATTCTGAATCCTTATAGGTAGGGAAGTCGATTTAGCCATGTACGTCTGTTGTCGATGTCGAACCGGACCGGTTGCTGGTATCAAACAATTAGAATTTTCCCTCAGATGCTTGCTATTTCTTCTGGCTCAAGTTCATTTTAAATTTCTTTACTATGAAGAAATTAATTTTTGTTTGTGATAATTGAAGAATATACTGAAAAAGTAAGTTTCCCTACACTTGCCGAGGGAATGCATTTTCGAAACCAGCTACAGTTTCATTATCAGGACTCTTTGATCGGTATTTTAGTGTTAGATGTAAATGTCATCATTTTAACTCAAAGTTTATTAGAAAAAAGAATATGGTGACTAGTAGTCGCCAATATTCATTTTTCTATCACTAAGTGAGTGAGAACGAGAAGTGAAAATCACAAACAGAAATTAATTTCTTTATAATGAAGAAATTTAAAAATGAATTTAAGCCAGAATATTTAAAAAAAATTTGTTTAAATAAATTAGTTCGACTAAAAATTGAAAATTATTACAAAATAATAACACATGGCCTGGTGTAATATCATTAATGGTCAACCATCTATTGGTGATTGACCAAAACAAATGATATAAAAACAAAAAGTTGTACTAAAAACACTGCAACTGCTTAATTACTATTGGTTTAATATTTAAACAGGAAAAACACATTTGTGATAATGTTGAAAAAGATAAACAGAAAAAAGCTTTAAATGGTTGTGGTACATTTCGTTCTCACTCACTTAGTGATAGAAAATATTAATACCGGCGACTACCAGTCACCATATTTTATTTCCTAATAAATTTTGAGTTAAATACATGATATTTACATCCAACACTAAAATACCGATCAAAGATGATGAAACTGTAGCTGGTTTCGAAAACGCATTCCACTCGGTTAGTGTAAGGAAACTTACTTTTTCTTCATAATTAAAAAATTTAAAAATGAACGTGAGCCAGAATAAATAGAAAAATTCGTTTAAATAAATAATGTCGACTGAAATTTAAAAATTTTTACAAAATATAAGCAAGCATTTTTTTACGCAAAAATGATTATATTGGGTAATAATGTGTTCACTAGGGTGGTTACAAGAAAGCAATTTTGCACACAACTGTCAGTTTTTATTTTGTTTCCCAAAAAACAGCTAACAGCAAATATTTAAGCCTTGTTGTATTCGTTGCCACGACGCTGTCTCCTTATTAATCCCACTTTGGGTAAATGTTTACACATACATTTGTTATTTTTTACTTGCAAGTATTTTCCTATCGGTCGCACAACTGTGTTTATTTTTAATTTAAATTAAAAGGTACTAGTTTTTAATTTTGTGAAATATAGTATAAAATTTCTTTAATATCTTTCTAATACATTTTTTTAAACACTAACACACAATTTTAGCGAGATGAGACTTCTATTGATTTATCGAAAATGTTTGATTCGAACACAACAACAAATTCGACTGCTGCAACATCGTTAATGATTAGCTCTAATCAGATTTACTGTGAAGGTTTTTGCTCAAGTCTTACTGCTGTAAATAAAACTCCTTTGGAAGGAAGCGATAATGCAGACCCCCCTCAGAAATCACTGCAACACAAGCAGAAACCTGATTTGAGTGTCGGTGGTAATATGTGTTCAACCCCAATATCGTCATCTACCCCAACTACTACATCCGAAGGCGGTTTCAATAGCAGTGATAACGTTCTTTCTTCAGCTTCTACATCCCGTAAAGCAAGTACAGCTTCGGAGTATACGTCTTTATCATCCGATTACACACCAGACAATACAGTAACACCAAATTCTGTATTTTTATCAGAAAATGTACGAAACACGCGTTTTTTTGAAATTAACGAAAATATTGATACATTAAATAGTAAGAGTAAAGAAAATAACATAAATACAAAGGCAGCTCCGATAAACGTAAACACTATAGAGAGCACTGAGAGAAATGTCAATACCAGCGATGGCTCAACGCAAATTGATCCTGACAGAAATTCAAATGGCAGTCAAAGCATTGCCCAACCACAAAATATTTTAACTGTGCCTGTTTCAACAGCAGCTCGAAAAATATCTAGATTTTATGTTAATCCTGTTGTACTACCAAATTCTAGTGGCGTTTCCGTTATCACAACCACTGCACCTATGACAGGTATAAACATAGTTACATTTAATATTTTTATATACACATGTGCTTTAAATATTATCTGATATTTCCCGGCATAGCTTGTCTTACAAGAATTGTATTAATATTTATACTTATGAAATGACGTCTTTATACATATGTATCTCTAATTCTAATATGATAAAAGACATGTCCCTTATTTAATCCCATACATATGTATATACTTGACAATATCTTAAATTTTCAATGCATGAATAGGTGATTTATTAACGCCAAATTTAATTTTTCAAAATGCTTATTAAATTTTATTTTATTTTTTATACTTATTTCCAAAAATAATAATGAATTATTTTTTTAATACGTCATAATATATACGGTTTGGCTTTTTTCTACTGACATTTGACACGAAAAGTGGGCGAAATACAACAACAACAAGAACAGCAAGAGAACCTTAAAAATAATTTAGAGGAGAGTGGAAAATACACAATCACTACAACAACATCACCATATAAACCGGAAAACAAAGAAAGCTCAGAAGAGTTGATAGAAAATACTGTCCCCAATAGTGATGTAGTTACTCAAAATGGTAGTGTCGCTACAAGTAATATAATAAAGCCCACGGGTATTGGTGGAGGAGCAAGCTCTGTAACGAACACGAGTAGTAACACGAATAATTCATTGGAGCAACTAAAAATCGAACTTGAAAACATTACACATGCGCAAGCATTTGCGTCAGCTATTGTTGCTTCTATTAACAATGATCACGTCTTCCAACAGCAGCAAGCACAATCATACGCTCAGCAACCCTTTACTGTACAGCAAAGTCAAGAAGAGGTATTAAATATTGTTATTTTTACATTCGAAATTGTATGGTTACGTTTTAACTTTTGCTTAAAAGTTTAATTAGTTATTAATTTATTTTTTTTTCAATAATTTCTAATCTGCATATCGTTGAACTCAGGCAGAAAGGCCCTAATAGATTCAAATTGAAAAAAAGCTCTCTCACATTAAAATAAAAAAAATATTGTATGAAGAAAAACCTTAAACTACTCTTGGAAAATATTTGTTTTCCAGTAAATAGTGTTTTATATTTTTCTTCTTTAATATACATACATGTTTGTTGTTAAGAAGTAGTTAAGTCTATACGCGGTATATGCTTTTCATTTTGTCGTCGTCGAATGTTCATTTTGACAGTTCGACATAGAGTGATTCTTAAATGCACGCTAGAATATATCGGTATTAGTAATTGAGTTTCTGTGCTTAATTGTAAAAAATATAAAACACATAACAAACATTGGCATACTTTTATGGAAATCTCTAATTTTTGTGGTAAAGGTGACTTTTAAAAAAGCAATGAGTATAATCCTCTCTAACAAACATTATTTTGAAACTACATACATACATATTTGTTTTTTACGAGTTAGAGGCTGACAAATAAAACTCCTTTATATGGTGGAAAATTAAATAAATAACACTTTTATTTTTTCATAAACGTTATAGCTAATATATTTATTAATCTTTGCAGGGTAAGTATTTAATAAAAAATTTTAAATTAGGTGTATTGGGTAAATTTAGGACTTAAACTAATTGAATAGTTTATTTATTTTTAACAATATTATTCGGACTACAATTTGTTAAGCTTAAGTTTATTAATGAAAATTTTAGGATAAGGATTAATTTATAGTAGTTTAACAAATTATTTTATTAAATTTATTATGAATGCAATTTTAAGATACATATGTATTTAAAAACTCTATGTTTTAATTTACTTTTTAGATATTTTGGCTTAATAATTCAAATTCACTTGTAAAGATTACCACTTAGCTCTATATCGATAGCTTTATCAGCGTTGAAGTTGAAATCTATCAGAGCGTATAAATGACATATCACATTTAGAATTTGACGACATATTTGGGGTTTAAATCAATTTTACTTATTTCTTGCCATCTAATATAAATGTATTTAATATTTTTTTTCCACCTTCGAATGCTTAAGAATGTTGAATCGGGGTTCAATAATAAAAAAAACAGCTCCATTGTCGGTCAAAGCTTAAATTTGCGCTGTTGGTATTAGTAGTTTGTGAAACGATGTCGGTAGTCCATCTGACATGACGGTATGCTTATGCTGTTGCAGTTTGTTGCAGAGAAATGCTTGAAACTAGTACGGGTAATGTTGTTTTGCTTCTAAATGACGAGCTTTCGGAAGGTAGATTTTCTAATATCCTGTCTAAATAATGTAAAACCGAGTGATGCTTACCATTACATTTTCGCACCGTGTTTTTGGAGGTACAGCCTCCAATGAGACGATTTCTGGCAAGGGTAAACATAGTTTCATAACTGTTTTGTGTTTTTGTGCTAAATTCAACTTATTAGAGTTCCGACAGTCGCACAGTGGCTCATTTTGACTTTTTCCGTTGCAAAAATCATAACTTTTAAAGTAATGAAGGTATTTTAAAAATTCAAAAAGATATTAAAGGAAACATCTTTTGCTTTGAAACTGTGTATTATATATGTTTCAACAAATACAGGGTGCTCCAAAAATAAAATAAAATATTTTCGGTGCAAATTTTATGTTTTATTATTATTACATTTTTTATTTGTGTTAAAGATTCATATATTCATAGATTTCAATAATGGTAACATATTTTCATTATAAGAACTTTTTGCTGGTTAGTTTTTTACAAAATATTCATCTACATTGCAATATTTAATAAACTTAGCATTTCTGAAGTAAAGTTTTTTTTTCCAAATCCTTCCGTGATCTAAAATGTCTTCGTGATGAAATAAGTGGGTCTGATAAAATCAGCACTATGTTGAACAGATTTTCATTCTCTAGTTTAATATCTCAATTTCTTGTAGTCTTTATTTCAGAACTCCTGGGCTTCTTCTGAAAGTTCTCCAATTGGTTAGCACTGATATTCAATTAAATTTTTCGCATGAGCCAAAATTTTGTGTACCGTAGGGTAAGTTTTTTTTCGTGAGGGATACATTTGGGTTAAAAGTTGGGTAGTTTTCGATGCGTATTCCTTAAATTTTGATCCATTGATATTTTCTTTACAGTTTATTACATTAAATATAACGGCAAACCTTTTTAAAATATTGATATTCACACCAGTAATTTAAGCAGTCACTTCGTCATAATCAAAAAATGATCTCGGCGTACTGCCCTCATTTGTATTTTCATATCCATACTTCGGATAGTCTGACTTTTTTCTTATATTCTGTTTTTCCTTAGGTGGTGTATTCTCGTCAAAAGCTTCTTCCACCCGTGGGATTGTATATGCCAGCCTTAAAATGAACTCTATGCACCTTATTCTAGCATGCAATGGGAAATTTCCATAGTCGTAGAGTTACTCATTACTGGTTGAATCGGGAAAATTATTAAAGTCTTTCTGTGCCTTTTTACAAAGCACATTTCAAAGGTAACAAGGTGTTCGTAATTTCATTTAAGACTTTGCCATCAGTCATTGTAAGAAAAAATGTATAACTAACAGTAACAATTTTCCCATTCCTTTTTTTTAACAACAGTTTATCAATTTGATTTTTAATATTGCTCACTGTAGACTCGATAACTTCTGACCGGATAAACTTTGAATAAGACGTCTTGCAGTATGATCCATTAAAGATTAAAGTTTTACCTCTGCTGACATTTCAGTTATCTCTAAGCCAATGGGAATTGTTTCTTCTTTTGAAGTAGTAATTTTACTGTATGAGGGTAGAACATTAACATAACGATGCTTTAAAGAGCTACGTAAAATAGAATATTTTTCCTTTGACAATCCCAAGTCCAAAAATAATGGTAAGGCGTCTTCTAAAGTATACTTTGTAGGGGATCCTGTTCAGACAATGTGCACTTGCGATCGACACCGCTTTGTGATGTCTTATTTTGCCTTTTCCTGGTTTCTTACACATTTTATAGATAACGCTTCCGATATTTTGTTACAAATTAATTTAGGTAGCCTCACAATGCCAGGTAATATTTTTTTGACATTCTATCTGTTAAACTCTATACATAAAAAATAATTTTCTGTCTCTTAGAATCGTAAATTTCAAACTTCCGAACTAAGATTGATCACAGGTATAGAAATACCGCTCATCTCTCATGCATACAAGTGGTAAAGGGTATATAAGATTAAACATAAACGAATATAGCTCTTACATGTTTATTATGTCCTATTCAATTCTTTTTTTTTTAATAAATTGTTATATTTTTTTTAAAGTAGCCGAAATTTGCAATGCCTTCAAATAGTATAGCTGATAATACCTATAAATACAAATGTTGATCTACAAACATATGTACATATGTATGAATGTACTACGTACATATATATCGAAGATTTTTTGCGGTTTTCTGATATCCTAATAGATTAAAAGATTCTCCGTTTATATCAACAAAAATTAACATATTTAATTGAAATTGTGAGTAGTATTGATACTTAGTTGAAAGTTTTATCGCCCTTTGTGGGTGTGACAATATTTGTAAGCATTTATTTTATAGTGTCGGAAGTTTTTTATTAAATGCTTTTAAAATCTTGGCAAAATATTAATTTAAATAAAAGTGATATAACTTTTAATAAAAAAAGTGATATATATCCACTACACTACGTATTTTGGCCTTAATAACGAGGTTGTAACAATTTTTTCTTTCTTGCAAGTTCTACTCTATTTAATTCCCAAAAACGACCCAAATGTAGTGTGTTTGAAGAACTTCGCCTACTAACGTAAAAAAACCTGAACATTTTTTTTAAATAAAAAATAAGCAAAGTTTGTAATAAAATCAAAAAAATTTGTAAACGGTTGCAAATTTTATATAAAAAAAAATTTTAAGCCTAAAGTTTTTGTCGAAAATTTACTTTTTTTTGCAGTCCAAAACAATTGCTAACTTTGAGCGGGCACAACACCTATAATTTTCATACTTTTTAAGAACGGCTTTTTGATTTTCGATCAGTAAAATATCCTCTGCAATATGGTTTAACTTATTATTCAGAATTTTATAGTCGAATTTTTGATTTTTGCCACGGTTTTAAGCAAAATGAGCAACTGTGGGTCGGTAAGCCGATAGTCTGTCTGACAAATGCTGCTACCCAATTCATAACTTTGGATGGGTTCATTGGCGTTTGTTTGAAGCAACATGCGTTAGGTCTAACATATTTGCTTGTACCATTTTGTAATGTATGGTATACAGATTAAACAACACTCAACTGTCATTGTTAACACCCCCCGGGGGTAGATAGAAAGCACCATGATGAAATCCCCGTCATGGTGTTACTATCCGCGGGGTAAAAGAGGCTTGCCTTAGCCTCGGGTTGTTGGGCCCAAATTGGTGATTCACCAGAATCTTTCTGGTACCACGGGAACCAGTAAGCCCCCAGGACTTGT
>NDXZ01009085.1:9788-30505 GCA_003055125.1 Paykullia maculata | reverse complement strand
AAAAAAAAAAAAAAAAAAAAAAAAGAATGTTAAAAACAAATAAAATGTTGGACAATCACTTTTATTTGCCCCTTTAAAAACTAGTTGTAAAAATAAATATATTCAAAAATTACGAAAAAATATACATCTAATTTAAATATTATTAAGTTTTATTAAGTTTTAAAGTTTACTTTTTTACCCACTAATGAAACTTAGGGGTTCATTTTATTTTATATTCAAAGAATCATTAGCATTAGTTAAGATATAGCTAAAGTCAGCTAAATATCAACGATATTTTACTTATTGCTTTTAAACTAAAATATTAAAACTAAATTTAAATTTTATTTTAAAATTAAATAATTGGTTTTGTCTACCAAATAATCCTGTATTAATTAAATTATTATGAAATTTTTATATATTTTAATTTTTCTTAAATTCTATAGTTTAAACATGTTTTTTTTTTATTTACGTTAACGAAATGTATTTGATGAAGGTTAAAATAAATTTCGTATTTAATGGCAGTTTTAGATATAAAATAATAAAATTTAATTTAATCATTTTTATATAAAGTTCTAGAGAATTTTCTCCAGAACTTCTGTTTTGTAAAAAAGTTTCCAAATCCCTTTAAAGAATATTTATTCGACAATTTATATTTTATAGGATATCTTTAACGAATTCTCTATTTGAAGAAAGTTTTCGGTAATATTGTTATTTACAGAAAAGTGTTGCCAAAAAAATTCCAGGTGGCCAATGTACCCCCAGATGTGTAAAGTAGCGTTCTAACAAAATTCAACATAAATAAGTTTTTTTAATATATATTTAAAGCCTAGACGCGAAAGCAACTTTAACGCTCTTAAAACCGATTAGCCAATGTAAGCGTTAAAATGCCGCCAGTTATTTTTAACGCCGTTATAAACAAAATATGTTATATGTGACATATTTACAAACAACACAATTTAATGTCAGACTGTTTTTTAATTTCGTTGCTGCCTTAAACAATGTATGGCTTGGTCTATTTTATTAATTTTTTTTTTAATTTCTATTTGTTTATTTTCATATAAAAAAAGACATTCATAATACAAGTTTTATTGTAATTTATTGTCATTATTTTAGATAACTGGTCTTAAAGCAACATCAACAAAAGTAACCAAGTAAATAAACAAGTCTGCTTTTATAAGCCCATTACACATATACATACATATGTAAATGCATTTGTATGTATGTGTTTTATTGGTCGTGAATGAATTTTCTAAGTTAAATATTAGATTGACTTGAAGTATGACCGAAAAAAACAACTAAATTTACCACAAACAGTTGATACAAGACCAGAAAATTCAAACTCATTGTATGACAAATAATTATTGTCATAATAATGATGCTAACAATGATTATGATCTCAACATGATTATTATTAACGCATAATGATGATTAATATTAAATTGATGTTGAATTTAATAACAATATGTTTATATGAGTGTATACATATGTATGTATAGGTATGGATAAAATACAACAAAACACAAGCAATCATGCATGGCTTTCAGCAATGGTAATTTAAAAATTATTTTTAAACCAGGCATAAAAGTAAATATTTAGGTGCAATTACATCAGGGTTAAAAACAGACAGTATTTTTTTTGAATGTACACAGGGAAAATTTTTTCTATAAATTTTAATTTATAGAAAATTCCCGATTATTTCTCTTAACAAATATTAATAATTTTCAAAACAAGTACATATTTATTAACAAATATCTCAAAATATTCTACTTGTAAACTGCTCTAGAAAAATTCTTTATCTATGTATATGATTTAAGCTCGTTGTTTAATTGTTGTTTTCACCAACCAGCTTATAAACGTTTAATTGTACATCGAATTGCAATGTGTAAAGGCAACATTTTCAAAAATTTGTTGAAAATTTTTTAAGATATTTTTTATTTATATTTTAAAAAAATTTTTACTTAAAATCCGCATAAAAATAATATTTGTTTAAACATTTCTAATTGTGTAAAACAATCTAAAAAAAATTTATAAAATGTATTGAAATTTTGACAGTATTTCTAAAACTTTTAAAATTAAATTATGAAGTTTTAAATAAGACCTATAATATTAACATTCTAGATTATTTTTAACACCCACAAAGGACTTTTTGGCTTTTTTTAAATTTAAATGTCTTTTTTATAATTTTATTTTTTAATTCCCCTTTTTTGCAACTATTTTGCAAAAAATTAGCTTTTTCTGTTCTGTCATTAATTCAATAGAAACTTATATTCTTTTTTTTGGAAAATTTTACCGTAAATGTATAGAAGATTAATTATATTCAGAGTTCTAAATATCTTATTCTGTTCTGTACAAATGATCCCTCTTAGTTAGCTTTTGAATATTATTTCAAGCACCCAACTTACCATCTCTGCAATGAATCCATAAATAGACATGTATCAAGCATATGTATACATTCATACATACTCAATTGCATTTACCAATATGATATGCTTTAAAGGACCTTTTTCCAACTCATTCCGATATGCATCATTTGGGACTCTCTGTCATTCAGTGCAATTATAGTAATTGTTTTTTTGTATTTTTATTATGACGACAATATTAAAAAAAAATAAATTCCAGTCTAAAAACCAACGATCCAGTTTCATTAGTTGCGACCGTGTTTTCTTGTTTTAACGAGTTTTTTTGAATTATATGATCGAATTTTGTTGTGCGTGTGTATGTCAGTGTTGCCAGTTAAGCCATTGAGGTTAGATTTACATTTTTTTTTAAATTTAAATCTTAAAAATAAAGAAGCTTTTCCTATAAAACAATTTATTTAAATACATATTTGTATTTAAATTGTGTAGGTAGGTATTTTAGTTTTTCTTAATTTTTAATTGAGAAAATGAAAACCTATTATTTTTTTGCTTTGCTTAATTTGAGTGCTTCTTGGTGTACTACCGAGCAATGTTGTAAACTTAAAGTGCCTTTAATCTTATTTTTAAAAAATACCAATATATATACTAGTGCTTAAAGAAATAAAAAAAGAAAATAATTATTTTTCGATTATACTGAAGACTTTTAATTTCATTAAATTACATAGATTTTTGCTTCTAAAATTTTCATACAACCAATAGATAATTAACTCACATATATATTTTTTATATTGTCAATACATACCTATGCCAATATAATTTTTTTAATTTCATTAAGTCAACCACCCTAATTATCTAGATATTGTGTTTTTAGAAAACATTCCAATTCACGAACGGTCAGTGCTAGACAAATTAGACTTTTTTTATAAAGAAAAAAAAAATAATTTTAAATATTTCGTCTATTTTTAAACTTGCTCTTTATAATGTTATGTATAATTAAGCTTTAAATAGCTTCTATTGAAAGTCACTTTAGCGTTTTTTGATGTTTTTGGCAACACTGGTGTTTGTGTGTATATGTGTTTGTGATATTTTGAAAATTGTAGCATGATTTGATTTTTGTTGCTTTAAATTTGCTTTTCTATCCATCATTTTGAATGAAGATTTTATTTAATAGACTTTATACCAGTTTCAAAAAAAAAAGATAAAACAAGAAATAAAAAAAAAAAATAAAAAAAATGTATTGTGGTATGTCATGTCAGCGATTTTAAGTTATTACCCTATACCCAGCAAAAACTTCACTTACAAACGGAGTAAAAAACTAAATAAAATAAATTTGAAAAGTACAGAAAAATTTTTTTGTGCATTAAACTTTCTTTTCTAACCCAATTGATTATCCTATAAATCTATAAATTTATTTGTTAAACTTTAGTTTATTATATTTTTTATAAGTCATTATTTAAGAGATAATACGATTAGCTAATGCAAAAAGTCTACAAAATTGTTTATTAATTATTTTTTTGATTTCGGATAAACACAAAAGTATAAATTTAATATTGTTTTTAATAGCTTTGAAAAAGAAGCTATTAGTTAAGTTATAACGATTGATATACACACATATATACTTGTGATAGTAATAAACTGTTAATATGTATGTATGTATGTACCTTTGAAATAGCAAAATGTATAAATAAAGATTAGTGTTTATTTTACAAATAGGAACTTAAATAAGTCATTACCATTTTTGCTTACAAATAGGGATTTTGTGAAGTCATTACTTAAATGTCATTTAGCAACTAATTACTATCAACAAATAAAACAGCCCTTTAGATGCACCCCTATACATATATTAACCCCCTTATTCATACATGATTTATAAATTTACTGAAGGTTTTCAATTTTATATAATATGGTGCAGGGCATAATAAATGTTTGTTAGTACTCGGTTTTTTTTTCATAATTTCAAACTGGATACGACCACATTCTTTTGGGAGACTTGTTTGTTTACTTTTTTTCTTTTAACGTCATGCCAACCGATATGTACGTGGATTTTTTTGAATTACGCGATTTTTTTTTATTGTATTCCCCACTCAATTGTATCTGGGCTTTAATGCGCTCTTTTGTTGCTCTCTATTTAATTGTTTTGAGCTACAAATTGAGTTTGAACTTTAATTTTTTTTTTCAAAACTGGATTTCATTCGGCTGTTAAACTTCGTTTTGAGTTGTTGTAAAAAATTAAAACTGAATTTGGCGGTTAAAAATCATTCGGTTTTTTTAAATTTTATCTCTAACACTCTTGTGTAAAAAATGCTCTCTCCCTTAAGGTAACATATTGCAGTTAGTAGTGTGTATCTTAAAGATATTGTTTTTTATAGTTTTTTGTTTGGAATTTTCTAAAAGAAACTAAAAGGCACACTTCATTGAAGAAATAAGGTATTCAAATTAAAAAAAAAAAAAAAATAAAACTTTAAAAGGTTTTTTGGGCGTCTGACCAGTTTTTTTTTAATATTTTTTTTGTGTTCTATTTTTAATTAATTTTTTTTTTATTTATCTTTCTAGGTATTTACCATAGAAATTCCTTAACTACTTCAAGAAAAAGAGAAAATTCATAGTGAAAAAAAATATTACAAAAGTAAATAAAATTACATAAAACAAACCAAATAATTTGTTAAAAAGTGTGAAATTTAAATTAAATTGGTTGGAAAAAATTCTTATAAAAAAGGGGCGTGCGTTTACTTTTAACAAGTTGATGCGAGTGTTTGTGTGTGTACGTGTGTGATAAAAGTGATTTAAGACATCAGTTGATAGTGGGAGAGAAAAAGTTTAAAATTCAATATCTGTCTTAATTTTTATTTGTATTGCCTTGTGCCGCCGCTGTTGCTATCACTATCACTCTAAGTGGCGTCGTCTGTCTGGAACTTTAAAAGCAGTTTGTTGCTGCTGCCTTTTAAAACGTTTTTGGATTTTAATTGTGATAAACCGCTGCTTTTTTACATGTTGTAATGTAAGGTCAGTATCATTTTTTGTTCACTTTTTTTATATACATATGTACATGCAAACATACATGTGTATAAGTATACGTTTTTAAATGACTAATATTTTTAAGAATTGCCTAAATGTTTTTATTATAAGTTTGTAAGATGTTCTGAATTAATGAATTTAAAATTTCCTTTTATCAATTGTTTATTATAAACTCTGGGGGCAAATTACGGCATTCGATATCGAATGAAATTTTGTTCGATCGATCGAGTTTTCTGTGCATTTGTTATAGGAATTCTAATTAGAATATTTTATTTTCGATCGATATCGAATGCCGTAGTTTGCCCCCTGGTTTTTTAATTTAAGTCAAAATTTTAAAAATAAATAATAGATAAATTTGAAGTACATATTTTTATTAATACATACATACATACCAACCTACTTTAAAGTATGTATTTAAATTAAAGAAGGCTTTGTCCACAACAATAAATCCTGTAGGACACGAAATGTAAAAATCAACATGTGCATGTGGCTCTGACGTCACGAAAATGTTCAGCATATCAGTAACATTTTTAAAATGAGTTGTAGGGGCTACATGCGGTAAAATTTTAATAGTACACGAAATGTAACTGGGTGTTTTTAAAGCTGCATGCAAGTGTACGAAAATGTCAAAGTACACGACATGTAGCAAATGTCGCTTCATAATGACGACAAAATTACGTCAGAGTCACATGCACTATATACTTAAATAATTTTGCTTAACATAGACTTTAAAACCTGCTTCAAATTTTTCTGAAAATGTCCCTAAAGGTTCAATTATAAACATTTAAATATATTTCTAAAGAAGTTCTTAAAGTATAATCAAAACTACTAGAGAACTTAATTATAAATTACATGGAATGGGAAAAGACTTAATTGTACCAAAAACCAAAGCATTTGTCCTTAAGTTGTCAAGGCGTGTATAATAACGAAGGGCTTGACCGAATATAACATTCCTATTTGTTACACTAATACTAATATGCCAATATTATATATTTGAAATACGCATTTATGACCCGTTAAGTTATATATTTGCTCATACCTATATGAAGCTAAGAAATAGCTTTTTTCCATTCGTCTGTCTGTTTGTTAAAATAATAGTAGAGCTCGAACAATTAGACCAAAGGTACAGAAAGTCCAAATGCAAAAATATGCTATGTCCACATGGCAATGAACAAAAACGCGATACCACCTAGACAGAAGATCATCTTTTTGTGTACAGAAATCATATTTCCCTTAAAAATTTTTTAATATTCGTCCGTTTCGAAAGAAGTTAAAGATCAAAATCTTCAGAGTATTTTTTCAGGTTAATTAAAATGGTAAAACTTGAAAACTAAAAAAAAAAAAATAACAATGCTGATATTTGGCAAACATATCGTTCCAAACAATGTAATAAGCTCTTCAACAAAAAAGCCAATGTGACCCGCCTCCACCTTTTTCGTTCACCTCTAATATAATGCATCCTAATGTGTAACGGTTTTAAAAGAATGTCAATGAAAGCCTGTGAGTTATGTCAAAATTAAAGTCATCGGTGATACGTCTACTCTTACGTTCACCTCCTATATAAGGCGTTTTGCTTAATTTAAATATTTTGTCACGCCCGCTCTTCTTTAACCCACTTGTTATATAAGGGATGTTGATTAAGTAAATGAAATTCCTATTCCTTTTAGTTTATGCATATAAAAAAAACTTTACTTTATAGTACCATAAAATAATGGTGGGGGTGATACTTAGGCCTTAGTGTAATTGTATGTCATTCAATGGATGTATTTTCACTTGGTTTTTGTGTTAGATTTTGGTTTCTCTTTTGATTTGAATTTCTTTTTGCTTGTTGTAATTTTTTTTGCATTGTTATTGTTATTTGCTTAAACTCTAAAAGTATTTGAAACGAATTAGAATTTTCATTTATTTTAACTCTTATATTTTTTTCAAAAATGTTTTGTTAAATGTTTATTCTTTAGAAAATATAAAAAGGGTTTGTCATTCGAAAGTGTTCGAAAGTGCTCCCGCCACTAAATTTATATGTAATCTAATGGCAGCCAAAGAAGTGAGTTATATAATCGATTTTATTTATTCATTATTTTTTACTGCTGCCTTTATAAATATACCGTTGAAATGCTGATTTTTTTATAACATGAATGTGTCTAATGCCAAAAGCACTCCCTAAATAAATCGATTGTTTGCGCTTTTGTATTTCTTACATAAACTGCTTAGACGTTTTTCATCATCATCAGCCTGTTGACTGAATTTTGATTTATGTATATTAATAGAAAAAAGCTTAGCTTAATTATCTTTCTTAGTTGCTTTAGAACGAATAAAAAGAACTATTTAAAACAATCTGATTTAGAGCAAGAAATAGATATTTTTTCAATCAGAATTGTATGCTTTTATGGTAAATTTATGATCAATAGGTGTCCTTATTCATTTTCATACATATAAACGTATTTTAAACATTTTAAATGGCTCAACTAAGAGTATGAAATACTATTAACTCATTTATATGCTTCAAGCCTTATGAACGTTGAATATTTTTAAAGTTTTAAACATAGCTTTAAAGTGATAAAAAAAAGTTATACAAAGTTGCTCATAACATGTTACCACTTAAGACCATAGTTCACTGCAATTTATTAAAAAACAAAAAACAAATCCAGCTTAAAGTATTTTTCTTTCAAAAGAAAAGTTATTTTCTTTGATTCTCAAATTTTTAAAAAGTTGCCTGCACCCTCATAACGTGCTACAGATTTTGTGGTTGGAATATAATAAAAAAGTTAATGCTTTTTTACATCTGTTTGCTTATTAAGTTTCCTTTCAATTATTATTTTATATACAACCTCAGTTTTTGTTTCATTTTGGTATTTTCATTAACTCAAACTAATTAAAAGCAACAATTTCAACATGTATTCAAATAGCAATGAAAGAGGTAAAACAGAACGTCAAAATTTAAGAAAGAAACAGTTTTTAAAAACAATTTTGGAAATAAAAATTTGTCTTTAAAAAATTATAAAACTTTGTGTTTATTTACAGAACAAACGTTATTATTTATGTAATATGTATTACATTTATGTTTTGTTTTTCTTAATTTGGAAACAACAGCATAAATCATTGAAAGCTTTTTAAAATACAGTGCAAACTCGCTTAACGCAACTAATAGAAATTTTGGCCGTTGCGAAAACTGAGTCTCAATTTTTTAGGGCGCTAATTTTCTTATGGTTTAATTTGAAAAAAAAAACAAATTTTATCACACATTTAATCATTTATTTTTAAAATAAACTCCTCAAATTAAAAAAAAAAACATAAAAACATTATAAATAAATAAAAAAATATACATTCTAATGTACAACGGATATACAGATTTGAATTTGTAAACTTAAATGTAAAAAAATCAATCAAAAAATTCTAAAATTTTTAACTGTTTTTTATTACATGAAATATTTTTCTGCACTGCAATTACATGAAGACTTTGAAGAAACATAATATCTTTTAAAGCTATTCTATTTTCCTCGGCCCATTGAAGACAAATGTTAAAAGAATCAATAGCATTCTGAGATTTAATTTTGGGAAACGCTGGAAAAATGTCAACAATTGCGATCTTGTCTTCGCTTTCAATTTCGAAATATGTATGCATAAAAAAATATGTAAATAAATATGAGAAAAGTTGCGATACCTGAGGTTTTTTTTGCGCTTATCGAGGGTTGCGTTAAGCGAGGTGGCACTGTACGTTAATTTGAGCTTTTTTTCGTCAGTTTTCAAAATTCAAC
The DNA here is from genome assembly GCA_003055125.1 of Paykullia maculata. Lineage (NCBI taxonomy): Eukaryota > Metazoa > Arthropoda > Insecta > Diptera > Rhinophoridae > Paykullia > Paykullia maculata. Next base: position 21,399 of record NDXZ01009085.1, on the reverse strand, counting down.
CAACTTAATATTAGGTTTCTTCAAAATTAGAATTTTTTAATAAATGTTTATTTTTATTACTTATATTATTTATTTATTTTTATTCTACATACACATTTGTAATCCCAATTTTATTCTCTTAAATTCATTATAAAAAGTAGAATTTAAAAAAAAAACTTCCCCCACTTTATCCCTTTTACAAACATATCATACAAAAGCTTTATTTTTAAATATTTTTCCCACAAAAAGCAAGTTAATTCAAATTCTTCTTTAAAAAAATACTAAAAGTTAATTTTATAACATACTTCATAAGAAATTATTTACATAATTTTTTTGTGTTGCTTGCACAAAGGAACAAAAATTTTTTTTTACTTTTCCTTTCAGTTGCTGGGGAATAACAACACTTAAAGAGAATTTCCCATCTTTTTTTTCCAACAAAAAGTTCTTTGTACGAAAAAAGAAAACTCAACATAAAAATATATTTTTGCAACCAAGTCCTGTTTGTTTGAATGATGTTCTTAAAGTATTCGTTAGCCCTGAGGTTTTTAATGCGACAATAATCTTTATGAATTTAAGTTTTATTACCCCTCAACAGCACTCTTATGGAGGATATTGCTTTATGGAAAAATTTATTATATCTAATTTAAAAAAGGGTTTTTAAGAGAATTTCAGGAGAATTTTAACTGAGTGATAATAAAAGAGTTTAGGAGTCTAGGAAAAAACTATGTCAATAAAGTTTGTTTCTTGAAAACTTCGTATGTTTATTTCGATCTAAATTTTTAAACCGAAAATTAAACACAATGAATATTATGAATATGAATATTTCGCCACTATTGAAAATAAAATTCAAAACCTCAAAATTAATATAAAATTTTGTAACAATATAAACAATTTTCTAAACATTATTTATCGATACATCAGGAAAATATCACTAAGTTTAGTCTCAGATAAGCATCAGAACTGCAGGTCAAATGTGAGTTTTATATTGCAACAGAATGTAAAGTTATTCATATCTATTCATAACTCTGGGTATTCTTAAAACAGTCAAATTAAAATAGAATAATTATGATATGGGAATTAAACATTTTCTACACAGTTAAAAGTCATACGACTCCCTTGCGAAATTTAATGTTTTCTTTTATTACTTTTTCTATTTTTTTTTTGCAAATATTTTTATCTACATACTACACAATAAATTGTTTGAGAAATTTCGTGCATTTCATTTGCACCACAAAAAAAAATAGATATTCAGTTTAAAATTAATTTCTCCTTTTTTTTAAATCAGCTTTCAAAATGTTTATGTGTGTGTACATATACAGATATAAGTAATCCTAGCGGAAGAAGAGACCTTCTAGGATTACTAAGAGGCCTTGTTAGGCGGACGGAAGCGCTGATAGTCCTATTTCATGGTTAAGAACTTTTAACGCCAATACTATTGCTAAACAATGCCTTCCACACACTCTTCTTCTATAAGGCCGTTAAAAGGTTTTCCTAAGAAGGACTTCTAAATCGCATTATTCTGCAAGAACCATAGAAGATTTGTAGAAAAATATTATATGCTTACGTTTTAAAGACTAACTGTATTTATGTTAAAACAAATTATTATTACATAACACTTTAAAGAAAATGCCCAGTCGCTTGCCACAACACTTTTATTTTAATTTAAATTTTTCTTAAGGATTTTATTGTTACTATTTTCATTGCAATACAATTTGGTTTTCCTACGAACACCAAATGATAAAATAACAACTTTTGTTTTTATCCTGCAAGTGTGTAGAAGACATGTTCAAAGGACGTGTAAAAGTCTTCCTGGTGATACGGAAAAGGATATATATTCAATATTAAAAATCTAAATAGGCCTTTAAGAAGGCCTGTTTGGTAAAAGCCATATCGTTTTACTACTATTTTTTGTTGTTGTTTAGTATTCATGTTGTTTAAATTTAAAAAAAAATGTTGCCCAAAATAGTGCACTGTGGGGAATTAGATGAAAAAAAAATCGTTTAAAATTCTCCTTTTTCAATCATCTAGTATTGATTATAATTAATAATTTTAAGGCTTATTTTTTGTAACAAAAATTAAAAAATCAATTGTCCTTAAAAAAAGTAAATAATTTTTATTAGCAGTTGATAACGATATAATGTAGAATTGTTACATATTAAAAATTGTATTTATCTAAAGCTCTTTTTTAAGACAAGTAAGAATATTTAAGTCGGTCAAGCCTGGTCACAGCATATAAAACATAGAATTATTTGTTTATAATTTTAATTGTAACTCCGAAATGAGACTACGAAATCAGTTAAAATTAAGAAATTTTAATTTTAAAGTTGTATCAAAAATATGGTGATTTTCGTGAGTGTCTTCATATATTATTTAGATAGAAGTTAGGGAGATATGTGTGCACTTAACGTTTAAGCTTACATAAAAGGACCCACCAACAATGGGTCAATAGTCACAAAATTTGCTGAGAGATTATTATTCTATGAATGAAATATATTTTTTTTTTCGATTCTAATTCTTATTCCAACGGGACATTTGTAACGAACCTAATTTAAATCTTGGACCATTTGCAAATCAAAACGGATTGTTCAATCTGCACTTTGGTTACATAGTTTATATGTACAGAAGAACGAACCTTTGAGGCTATGTCCTTTTTGTCGTAAGGTGTGTAATATAGTCAGAAACGAAAGTGAAAATGTATAAATTCATAACTGAATATCTTTCGATGTTCCTAAATGCAAGAGAAAATGATCAAATTTGCCACCTTGATATTGCTCCTGTGCATTTTATAAACCTTACAATTCCGAAATACATTGTTATGCAATCAGGTCAGTAGTTCAGAAAATACAAACTAATTTGTAACAATATTATGTATAACATTTGCGATCGCCTCCACTGTACAAGGACAAATAGATCCCAGTTGACTTTTACTGCATTAAAAAGTTATTTTTCAATTTATATTTTTCATTGTTTTCGCTTAGTTTTTTTTTTGTTGTTTTCAAACATTTAAAACTTTTCGGTTAAATTCTATTTTGCATAAAAAATACGCTTTTAAAACCCTAATAAAGAAAATAATTTATTAATGTAATAAACATTTAACGAAAATACGGAAAGTGGATTATTGTTGAGTTTGCTTGTTGGGCGATATAAGCGCTAAAATTATAAAGACACTTACATATACCTACATACATATGTATGTGTTTAGTAGTTGCAAATGTAATTAAAAGAGTGAAAAAAAATCAGTTAGAAAATATTTCTTTACCTGTGACTGGATACTCACTGGTAGCAACAGTGACTAAAAATATTAAGTAACTGTTATTTGCGATGTTGTTTCATTAAATTGTTAATGTTTTATTTCGTAAGCTTATGTTTATAATTTTTTGTCTCTTTTTTCTTGTCAACATTTAATAACAGCCAATAAAAAATATTACTTTTTCTTCTTGTTCTTTTTATTAATTATATTATTCTAGTTTATTAATTTTTTTACTCATTTATCATGTACAAGTGTACATGTACATATGTGTTAGTGCAGACTAAAAACATTATCGGAGAGGTGTTTCTACTAATTAAAATATTTATTTGTCGTTTTAATTAATTAAATAATGCGTAGTTCTGTTAAGCATAAAAAATGAACTAAAATCTAATAAACAATGAAACGATTACTGCTTTAAAGAAAATGACACAGCCATATGAAGCTAAGATTTAAGTGTTGTTTTGGAAAAATAACGATACTTTGCTTGCACAAACAAATTATATATTAAAAAAAAACGTATGCACTTTTTTAACAACGTTGCGCTTTCCTCAATATGATGCTGAAATTTGTTTTCTTTAATTTATTATTTTGTTTTTTATAAACAAACAATTAGGCTGCTGTGCATGTGTTTTATACGCCCCCTCAAATGGAATAAAGTGAAACGAACTAACATGAGTAATAGTATATGTATGTTAAAGTTAATATTTTAATATCCCAGCAAAAAATTAAAAGAAAAAATATTCAGGATAAAAATAAAAAAATGCACTTATTTTTGGCAACTGATAAAAATAACAGAAATATCATTATTTTTAATAGGGTTGTTATAGATTTTTTGGATGCTCAAAAAGCACAAAATACCAACAAAAAAAAGAATATTTCAATATTTTTTGCTGGTTTATGGGTTAAATAACAGATTTATGAATACATAAATCTGTATACAGACATACATTTATATAAATATATATGTACATACATACATATACATACATACGTATGTATTTACATGTAAAAACATATAAAGTTTATAGTAAATGTGTATTGCAAACCCATTGGTTATATATGTATGTATGTACATACATATATTAACATCAGCAAATTCATGTACCATCATGATATCTGACGGTGTCTATATGTCTGTCAATTTGTTTAAGGATGGTAATCTTTATTTGAATTTCATTGCTTCATACAACTTAAGCAACCATAACAAATTGTGTCAAGTTAAAATGTCACAGTGCAAATTTTATAAATGACGTTTTGACTTTTAAGTGTCACAGGTAAATGGCCTTTTTAGCTACTAAGTATTTTCTATAAAATAAATTTTAGTTACAGAGTGAAAGGGTCATTTCTATTTAAGATATAAATTTCACATTTTTTTACATCAATCACTAAAGGGAAAACATACTTGAGAATTTTTGCAAATTTTTCTTCAATATCGGCATCAATTTTCGAATATGTGAAAAATTGTAATGGCAACGCAAGCAATAATAACATTTTGTTTTTCTAAAGAAATTTAAAAAAAATATATATCTTCACTCAGTGTTAAATTAAAGCTTATATAAAAAGTGAGCAGACAGACAGAATGAGTGTAATCGATTTAGTTTTTTTAAAGTTATAGGCATTGAAATAAACTTAAAAAGCAAATAAACTAAAAGTTCAATGAATTGCGATACAAATTTTGCCACTTCTTCTAATATACCTCCATACATATAGTCTTAGTTTCAAATATATGGTGTTACACAATCGAAATGAAATATTTATCGTTCTTTTCACATATTATTTAATCAAGCTTAAGGTCTGTTTTTAATATAAAAATATCGTTTTTATTTATATTATATTTATACATTCAATATTTCGCCACTCCGTTGTGTGGCATCTTCAGGAATTTATAGTTTATAATTGGTTTTAATATTAGATATTACAAATTGAAAAAATTATAGTTTGAAAAATAAATTCAAATCACAATTCTTTAAGCTTGAGTAAATAATTTGTGAAAAGAACATCAAAAATATCAAAAAACTAGAAAAATATATTTATCGTTATTATATTCGCTAAGCTTTTTTCTTAACTTTGTTGTTTGAAATGAGTCAACTACCACTAGTTGAGTTATTTTTCAAGAACAACAATAAGCAGTTTATGCATATGAGTGCGTATGGCAGAGAATAATATTAATGTGTGATTACAATGTTCAAGTGGGTATGTATGAGTAAATGTTATGCAATTTAAAGGTACCCTATAGATCTTGTAACTGTTTCAAATCGCCTTTCACTGTTTAAAGGTTTTAGAGAAGATAGACAAAACATTATTATGGGTTTGTTACGCAGTCCTGCAGGTTTCAATATATGCATGTGTATATGCACATATGTATGTATACGGATGCAAATATTAACTCAAAACTTTTGACTGAACACTTAACGGTTCTTTATTGCATTTGTAACGTTAATTTGTTGTTACCTTGTTTTCCAACATTTTTGTTTTAGCAACTTCTTTTCTACTTACAGTAAATAAGGCAGTAACAAGCGAACGTAAATAGTTTAAAAGCATACGAGCAGACTTATAAAAGTTATGAAAATATTTTAGATATGCATAAATGTATATGAATTTAAGTTACTAAGATTTCATTTGCCATGTTTGTAAAAATAGAATTAAAAGATTTTTATAATGAAGTGGCGTGCATGAAGTGACAATGCCCTACCGAATTAAAATATGTTTATATTTAATTTTCTTTTTATATTAACACATATACATACAAACAAAAGTTCGGGCATGCAGGAGCATGTTCTTTTTTCACGTTCTTGTTTTTACATTATACAGTGGTACTAATAACAAGATAAAAGAAGAATTTTTCTAAGAATGACTTTTCATCATTTTAAGATGCCATTAAATAACTTGCAAATAAAATTTGTCCCAGGGAAAATACTAAATAAACTGCATTCAAAATTTAAATTAATTTTATTACTACATATGTAGATCACAATACATTAGAATTTATGTACTTAAATTATTTTTACTGTAAGTTATTTTATGAATGAATTCTAATAAAATTGGTTCAGGTATTATTTCATGTTATCTTTTAATTAAAGATTATTTCATTTGCCTGGCATTTATAATATTAAAAAAGTCATTTCATTTTTGCTGTGACTTATTATATTTTAATTAAGTTTTTATTTCATTTAATTTTATGGTTTTTGAAATAATTTTAATAATTCAGTTTAATAAGCAGTAGTGATAATATCTTATTTAAATTAATTTTGCTCTTCCTAGAATTTCATTAAAAGAAGTTTTTAATTTATAAAATCAATTTTAATGATAGCGAAATAAATTGAAAAAAGTCAAATTATTTTAATCTGATTGGGAGAGTTAGTTGGATAGTCTTTAGTTTATGTAATAAGACGGCACATACATAAGCATTTTTTTATTGAAATTTTTGGTAAAATATACATAAAGCTTTTATTATTTAAATATTAAAAAAAAAAAGAAACTACTCTTTAAATAAAATAAATAAAAAAGGCGTATCAAAAATTTCCAGATAATTCTCTATACCAGGAAAAATTTAAAAAAAAAATTATTTATGAAAATTTATTGATATAAAATAAAAAATAAAAAAAAGTATTCAGAAAGTCCGAAATTTGCATATGGATCAAAAAGGTTCATACTCTACTATATACAATTTAAAGTTCTGCCAGTATTTTAAAAAATAAGTAGTATAAAAAAATAAATAAAAAAAATACATGGAAATAAATGTATGAATGCACAAGAGAGTGCTTGTATATTTAATATGTACATGCTCGTATAAAGTATTTGTTTTAACAGAACTCAAGCCGGCAGAAAATTTGTTCTTCGTTCAAATAATTGTAAAAAAGTATGAAAAAGGAAAAGAAACAAAATAAATAAAAAGTTTATTTTTACAAGTGCAACTAATATACATACATATACTATAATGACATAACTGATTTATACATAATCCTGCTAAAACAGAGGCTTAAACAGTGAAAGGATTTAAATGTGTAGGCCTTAGATTTTATTGATTGGCTTTTTAATTAGGTTTTCTGTTTCATACGAAGTAAAACTAAAAAATGTCAAGGTATTAAAATGCAGGTGGTTACGTTGTAATAGTGTTTTCACATTGAAAGTTAAAACCTGGTTTTAGCATTAAAACCATAAACGCAAAATCAGCGCGTTCACACTACAAGTTTATTTAAATCAGGTTTTAACTCACAGTTTGTCCAATAAATTTATTGACATTAAAGTAAATTTCTCGTAGAAATAAGTGTATTTTTTGCAGTACTTTTTTTTATATATCTGTTAAATTATTTATTTGACCAACTGTATAACAGCTGATTTTGTTTGTATGAAAAACTAAGAAATTTTGAAAATGCGCTGCCGAATAGAAATTATTTGGATTTCTGTATATAAATGTTTTAAAATTATGGCTAATGGAATCACGAAATGGTTTTAACGTTAAAACCAATTTTTTGGGTTAAACTCCTCAGTGTGAAAACCCTATAACATACCTAAATCATTAGTCGTATAAGGTTGAAAGTTAAAAAAGATAAAAATAAGGCCTTCTGAAGGGCCTATAAATGCATGAAAAAATTATTTTAAGGTTTTTTTCTATTTTTTATTTTATATATAAGTGTATGTACATAAAGTGTATGTATATGTATATATGGCATAAATTTAACATCTTGTCCTAGCCAGCAAAGGCCTGCTGCGTTCCCTTTTACAGCAGGCCTGATTAGAGGCCTTTTTCATTAGAATTTTTTCTTTTTCTAATTTCGACAAGCAGATAAGTGATATTTTATTCACTTCGTTTTATTTTAATTAAGAATTTTATTATTACCACGTAAAAACTTCACAGATAAAAAAAAACAGTCAACCGCTTTGTATTATAAAATTTAAGTCAAACTTTTTATATGTATATGTACATAAGTTTACTTCGTTTTTTTCTTTTCATAGCACAAAATGTATGTATACATACACATAATAAACAACAACCTACATATGTAAATATGTAGAAGGGAGTAGGTAGGCCTTTCTAAAGGCCTTTCTAAAAGTAGTACTGAATCTAAAAAAAGGTCTAGGCACGTCTTACAGAAGGCTTTATAAATGAAGGCCTCCAAAAGTTCGCCGCTGGGATACTTTTTGTACATATGTGTGTAATAATGTGCATTTCCCCATAGTTTTGGCAACAACAACCAATAGCTTTAGTGGTTTTACTTTCTTGCTGATTTAAAGCAAAAAGTTAATTATTTCTTTTATTATTACAACGAAATAAAAAAAGCAAAAATCCTTTAATCTAATCTTCTATATGTAGGCATAAATAAAAGAGTAACGTGACTGACTGAGTCATTGACTGATTCATCATCGCTCAGCCCAAACGCATAACACTAGAGACATGACCTTTAGACAACGGATTCTTCTTCTGTTGTATAGATCCACTAAGAAGGGATTTTTGAAAATTCAAATACTTAGAGGGTAAAAAGGGAAAAATCGGCTGAAATAATCGAAATACAAAGAAAATTAAAAAAGCATTGTAAAAATAAGTGGATAGGTGTTTGGTACATTTTTGAAATTTAGGAGCCTAAAAGTAAAAACGGGTAAAAATTATGATTTGGTACTTTTCTGGGGCCCTTGTTACTACTAAACCAATAATATTTTTTTAAGACTTATAAAATTTTGGACTATATGACTTCCTGAGTCAAATAAGCCATGTCTGTCTGTCTGTAGCAAGAATTCCTTTGAATTTTGCATCATTTTACTCCTTTTTGTGGGAGTTCTTTAATTGCAGGGTTTTCGTTGGATGTGTTTAAGCAAGTGTGTAAATAAATGTTGACATACAAATTTTTTTTTCAATCACATCAACAAAAAAAGTACATAAAATAAAAAGTACTGCGCTGAGTTGAAAGTAAATTTTTTTTTTACTTTTCAAAGTAACTTAGTGCAATAAGGAGCTACAAAGTTTAATTTTATTTTGGAAAACAAAAATAATTATATATAATAACATTTCTTTATATAAAAAATTCGCAGTTTTCTTAAGAGAAATTTTAAAAGAGTATAAAATAATTGTTTTGCTGAATGTTGATATGAAAAGATTATAAAAAAAATTTTATTATTTTGAAAGCAACTTATTTTGCCACTTGATGCACGTGTCATGTTCAAGAGTTTCGACATTTCTTTAGGTAGACAATTGTTTTAAAGGTTTAAAATAGAGTCAGTGAATTAAGTATATTCTTTTTGAAGTTTTGCCACCTATTATTTTTAAAAATACAATTTAAACTTTAAAAAAACCAACATGAAACGTCTACACGTCATAATGTAATTATTTTTATATTTTTTATTAAAACCTAAAAAACTTTTTTAATTTAAAAACACTCTATTTAAATAACATACAATTTGTAAAAACATTGTATTTTTGTTTTAACATTTAATAATTTTAAACAGTAGTGCTTGGAAGTTTTATACTTTTTTCCGCAATTTTACTTGCACTAACAACTCCTTAAAACTTAATCGCGCGCATTTAAACACACACACACATACACGTTCGCATATACTTATATAACGACAAAAGTTTAGTTGTTTTGGTTCTTATGTTCTAGTAAAATCATCAACATTTTTTAGAAGTTGGTTTAAATTTTTGCACGTTACTTTACTGAACCGTTTTAAAGTTTTTTATTTCCGTTAAAAGGTATTTTATGCAACGTTGCTTGATATAATATGGGTAAATTCCACTCAATTGGGCTAAATAGTTTAAAGTTATTTTTAGCTAAAACATTAATAATTCATGAACTTTTGGTCCACATTTGGTTTCAAAACTTTGTTTCTTTCAAATTGTTCGATTTATTTAATTATGTTTAGTTGTTTAAAAACTTTTTTGTTAACCGATGAAGGTAACTTTAATAAACATCTGCATCAAGAATAAGTGAAAATGTTAGGTAAATTTGATTGAATTGAATTTTGTAGTTTGAATGTAGGGATGTTTCCTATAGACAAACCAACTTGATTTTAGAATGTCACAAGTGCCAATTATGTAATATTATATATAGTTATATTATTTGTTGGTGTTATATATAAAATCACACACTTATGCGTATATACATCGCAACAGCAAAAAAAAAACAAAAATAAATTGTTCTTTTTAAAATAATGAATTGTTTTTGTTTTAATCATGTGAATAATTTATGTCTCTTACAAGAATTTCTACTAATGAAAGTAGTACAGTCTGCGCTAAAAGCATTTAAAGTTTTTTGTTTTACATATTCCATAATAAAATTATAAATAAATTTTATGAATATAACTTTTGGAAAATTTTCTATTAAAATTAAAATTAATAAATAGGAAGCGTAAATGTTAAATAAATAAAAATATGTATATATTTTCTAATTTTATTTCCAAAAATTAATAACAAAAATTAAACATTTGTAAAAAAATCTGTTTTTCTTCCTTTTTTTTGGTAAAAAAAAAAGTTTATTTTTTAATAATTATTTCTGAGCAAAACATAAAGTTATTTTTGATTAAGCAAATAGTTTATACATTAATTATGCATATAAAAATTCAGCCAAATTTACCAATATCGAATAAATGATGTTTTTTACAGAAATTCTAAAAGAATTAAAATTTTTATTATGTACAAAATAAAAAAAGTTTTCAAAAATGTACTTAAACTTCTTTTGGCTCACTGTAAGCCATTTACTGCTAAGTTCTGTTATCAACAGCTATAAGTTCGTTCAGTTTGTTATGGTTTTAGTAATTTGCCTTAAAAAAAAACAAACAACATAAATAGTTGCAACATTTTAGTTTTATTTTTTTATATTTTTATTTACTATTTTCTCTTTTTGTTTGTTTCTTTTTCATAATTTCACACAAGTACACACCCTTTTCTGTTGGCTGGTTTTAAATATATTTGTTTTTTAATTACTATTTTATGGAAAAAAACCAACACATTACCAACAACTTAGTATAATTAAAAGTTGTTGCTGTTGTAGGTGGTTTTGTAGTCTGGCAGACAAACATAGATGTCAGCTGCAGGTATTTATGTTGTATTTCAAATTGCAGAATTGTTGTATTTTCGTTTATTTTTCAGTAAATTGTTTTTAATAAAAGAGGCTTAAATATAAATCTTTTGTACTCGTAAATTTTGTAATTTACTTGTTGTTGCTTTTACTTGACATTGTTTACAAATTGTTTATTTTCATTATGAAATTGTATTTAAAAGAAACGGAAGTGTAAAACACTATAGCATTTAATGCAAAATATTAAGTTATAATTGTTTCATTTACAAAATTAATAACAAATTTGTTTTCTTGCCTGTAACGAAATGTAGCAGAAATAATTTTGTGAAAAATTTTTTTTAAATAACTGATTAAGAAATTTGTCACGAGTGAT
>NDXZ01009083.1:0-13596 GCA_003055125.1 Paykullia maculata | reverse complement strand
CCATGTGTCTTCTAAGTAAAATATGCATCAGCGTTCCTAACAGACAGTTAAGATCTTATGTAGCTTTATATTTAAAATTTCATAGATAGAACTACGTGAATTTCGATCCACTTCGAAGAATTTGTGCAGATTTTGATAAAATGTATGACCAGATGGATTTCTCTGATAATGTCGATGAATCTAGAAGAAAACTGATAGAGTATCTTAACACAGATCTGGCTGCCTGAGACTGTTTGTAGTATTTTGTTTATATAATTGTATTTTTTTAAGAATACTTTCTTTAAGCTGTCTTTTTATACTAAAGTTTTTATTAGGGTTTATGACAATTTATTTTCAAATATAATAAATCGATTTATAATTTTTACAATTTAAAGTTTTTTTTAGTACAAATAAAATTTTTTATATAAATATCTGAAATACAAATAAAAATATCTCAAATACAAATATACATAGAAGTAATAAAGAAGTGTAAAACGCAAGTGAAAAATTCTAAAATAAAATAAGAATTTTATAAAACAAAAAATTTATGATTTTCTACTTAAAACTGCTAAAGTCGAAATAAAAAAGAATTTGAAAAATTCAAAAACTTATTAAAAAAATCTGAAAATGTATAAGAAATATTTAAAATATTAATAAATGGCAATTTTAAGAATACATTTTATAACGTTTAAAATTTCATGAAAAATTTCTTAAACATCATTAAGAATTATGTAATTTGTTTTACAAAAAAATAAAACTAAACTTTGAAATAATATTAATTTATAAGCACTCTTGTGATGTGTGGTAATATTTAGCTTAATTCGATTTCATTATATTCAATTAATTGTTATATATTAATTTAATTACCTACATGCGAACTCTACGTATACGTAATATAGAGCCAACACAAATTTATTGCACATACGTTTAAGTGGGCCAATTAACAGTTGGCCCTTTTTTCAATGAAGAAAACTTTAAGAATGTAAACTATAATTATAACTAAAAAAAAACCTAATTATTAATCTTATTTTATGAAATTAAATGTGTTACTAATCATAGACCACACATATTCAACTATAAATATTCAGGCACTTTAATTGTAATGACGTAAATTCAATAATATCTTTATAATTGTGGCCATAAAACTTTAATTAATAATATTTAATTTATTTTACTTTGAAATAACCTAAAATTAGTCTATGAACCTGTTTTGATTTTGTTTTCTCTATAATTTTTTTTTTCAATTTCATTTTCAGTTGCTGCCTTCAATGTAATTTCTTAGTGTTACAACTGTGTAAATGAGTTTATTATCATTTTATATTTTTTAAATTATAGATTTAGCTGATGTAATTAGTTGCTTTTATTGCATTTTGATTGAAAGAATATAATAAAAAAAATAATTAATAATACAAACAAACAGGCAGTGGAAAAAATAAGCAAAACAACAATAATTTTCATACAAAGTTTTATTAATAACAACAAAATTTCAATAAATTATTAAATGCATTTGAATCTAACAACTGTTCAGTTTGTTGTTGTGGTTATGTGTGTTTGTGTAGCTCTTGGTTTTGTAAATTGTTATTTTATTGAACAAAAAAAAAAACGCTTTACAATTAAAAAACTATATTTATTAGAAATATTTTTATACAAAATGTTTCAGAGAAATTAAAAAAAAAACAAATGAAAGCGCAAAACAAATCTGGCATATTTATGGCTGGGCTGTTAAAAAGATTTTTTACTTATACAATGCACTACCTGGTAGATAATCTATAACAGGCTTGTGCTCATATTGAAAATACACGTTGTACATAATAAACTATGACAAGTTATTACTAAATTAGATTAAACTAGTCTGTTCTTTTACATATATGTATTCTAAAGAAGCATCCTTCTGGAATAAAACTATGTACTGCTTTTTCAAAAGTCCTTTAAAATAAAGAACAAAATTATTTAATACATCATACATAGTTAGCTTTTTATCATTTTAAGTTAGATTCGCCCTTACTGAAATATCCTTTTTGAAATGTAGTTGGTAAAGGGTATTAGTTGTTTATACATGATGGAGGAGAAATTCTGAATCTTATTTATTAAAATGAATATACAAAATTATATAAAAATTTTATTAGTTTATTTTGATTTAATTTAGGGGTTAATGTATTGGGTTCGATAATCAAAATTATAAATATCGGTCACTACATATTCTATATCCTTATAAACTGTGAGTTAAATAGATAATATTTAAACTCAACACTAAAATACCCATCAAAAAGTGCTGATGATGAATCCGTAGCTGGTTTCTAAAATACACTCCACTCGGCTAGTGTCGGGAAAACTTACTTTTTAGAATAATATAAAAATTTGGAAATCGAGCAACTTTTAAACAACATCACAAATATTTTATTACATAACAAAGAGTAGCGAACGTTCACATAGACGTTAACAAAAAATTTTAAATAATTTGTTTAAAAGAATTTTATATATATATTTAAATCAAAATATTCATATAGAAAATGTTTAAAAAATTTAAATTAATAAGATTAATCATCTTATACAAATCTAGAATTTTTCTACAAACAGATATTATTTCTAAAAACTTTTGTGTAAAAATTCCAAATTTTGTAGAAATTTTTCAATAAATAAAATATGAAAATAAAATTATTAAAGCTAAAAAATGTTAGATAAATTTATACTTAAGGCCATTGGCATGGAGCTAGAATTTAAGAATGTAAACTTGAATTAAAGATACTTTTCGTTTCACTTATCAGTCAATCACTCCTATAGTATCTGTTCTCCATTAGCCCAGCTTTCTGGATTTTATTGTTCGTCTACGTATTTTATTTATTCACATGGAGATCCCGGTTTTTTACAAGCCCAGAATGTGAAATGACAAAAGTTGCTTCTAGTTTACTACCAGGTTATGAAGCAACCCTTGCTTCTCTTTAAGTCTAAGAGTCTTGCTTGAAGCCAATACAATTTTTAGAGTCACGTACCCAGCAAAAATCTTAATTTGGAAGCAATAAATGTGACTCGTGCATACATACTGCTTCTTTTATTGCCTTTTGAAACTATTAGCTTACAAAAATGATGTACAAAATGAATAAATTCAGCCGTTTCTACAAAACGATCATTAAGGAGCTCTAAAGCAGAGCCTCTACGCGAGGAATCTCATACATAAATCAATTAATCTTTTATAGAAGTGGAAGCGATGCACAACTGCGCTTTGCCTTACAAAGCTGCTTTCGAGAAAGTATCATTTTTTGCTGGGGTAATAAAGCTATGTGCTTATAAAAAAGTTTTTGTCTCTGAAAATTTAAAAAAAAAATATTTTTTTGTGTTCTTATAAGTGTATTTGCTTTATACATATGTAATTGTATTATTCACCACTTACACAATGCTTCCGTAGTGCTTATGATAAGGGCTACAATATTGTCTTTGGACGAATATTTGCTGAATATCTATATTAGAAGCAAGGAAGCTGTAAAATTCTTTTTATTACATGATCTTTGGAGACAAACGTTTTAAGGAAAGGCATCCATTGTAGGTAATATTCTGAGACTCCGTCAAACAATGATTCCCGATAAGCCTGGCAAAAAATAATCAATGTGCTGATATACTTACATACATATGTATGTACATATGTTTCGAACTATAGTAACAGAAAGAAAGCGACAACTTAGATTTTTATACGTTGTTCATACATGCATTCTTAATTGAGTCAATATTCGGTTTATTGACAAAATTATTTTAGTGTTTAGATATACAGAATTAAGCAAACTCAATTAGCATTTGACAGCTGGAAAATAAAATTGTTTTTATTTTGGTCGTGAAAATTTGTTTCAATGTTTAGAAAAATGGAAATAAATTTGTTTTTTAAAAAGAAATTACTAATATACATACATATGTAAAATAGAAACGCCGAGCTGTTGCGGTTAGTACGATCGAGTTTTGATTCCATTTATTAAAAAAAAAAAAAATTTTTTTTAATTCTTTTTAACTTTTTTTTTGTAACAAATTTTTTATATTTTCTTGACATTTGACATTGAAGATAGTTTTACTCACTAAACACACTTGAAAACAGTGTTCAATTTCAAGTTGAACTCAATATTTATAACAATTTATCGTTATCGATATTCTCAAGTCTATGTAAAAATTGTAAAAAATAGAAGGATAACGTGGGCTTTTAAAGTAATTACGCCATATATATCTTAAGCGACTAAGTTGGTTTTTAAAGCATAATTTTAAAAACCTTTTATGGCATCCTTTCTGGCTACAGGTAGAAAACGTATCAATAAATTGGTTGAAAATTAAAAACTTATTTAAAGTTTTCTTTAAGCTTAAAGAGAACTTTCTATATTAAATATCCTATTGTACTGTACTAACCTTTATCTCTTTCTATTAAAAGATACCCTTTATCTTTTTTTTTCTACAAAGCTTAAGAATATTCTTAGTACAAAACAACAACAACAAAAATATTTTAATTTCATTTACAATTGCCAGTGTTAAATGGTGCTGTAAAAACTAGTAAATTTTCATCATTTATTTCTGCTTCCACTTGATTAGTTTTAATTAAATGCTTAATTATCATTATTGAAATTATTGCATCTATTAGTTTTTAATTATAAAATTGTATTTCTCATTTTCGTTTTCATTACAATATGCTCTTTGTTGTTGTTCGCTATTTGCATACTTATTTTACATTTTGTTTATTGTTGTTATTGGTTTTAATTGCTCTTGACAGCATCAAACGTCCAATTCAAAGTTCAACGACCTGTAGCATGTTTAATGCCGTTTTACATTTCTATTAATGAGCAACAGGTGGCATGATTGTATTAAAATATTTTAATTTTTTTTTTACAACTAAATCGTGTGGTCTAGTTTCTTTTAACGGTTGTTGTTGTTGTGCTATTTTGGTTTTTGTTCTAACTTAATAATATATTAATTTTAATTAAGAGTTAATTATGATTTTTTAGTGTTTACTGCTGCATAAAATATTGAATATTAAAATATTGATATTAAATGTGTGGTTTGTTAAACGTCTGTCTTATTTAGTATGTAATTATAATTAATAAGTTATAATATATGACATTGAAATTTAAAACATGAATGGTAAGATTTCAAACAAAAATAATAATTATTAGTTTTGTGTATAATTAAATCTTGAATATAGGACTTTCTTAAATCTTACAATGTTTAACAGCGGTGATGGTGGTCTGTTAATTTGTATTTCAGACCATTATGGGCGAATAATTAATCATGTCACAGATAAAAAAATGTCACGTCAAACTTTTATTTTACATAACTGGTTTAAACTTTAATGTTTTGGTGACATATGTAATTCAAAACAGAATTTAATATGATGGATATTGACCGATAATAATTTTTTTCTATTAAAAAACTTTGTTGCCATTGTTTAGCTAAGCGTCCCGTGTCTTATGCACTATTTTATTTAAATACAATACAGTTTTAAGGAAATATAAATAAAAATATGGCTATAAAAGAAATTTTTTTTATTTAATTACTTAGCAGTTACTTTAAATAACACAAGTTAATTTGCCAACTTAAGTTTTTTTTATTTTGAGAAATCTGTCAGTCATTCATTAAAATATTAATATTTGTTGGCGAGACGTCTGTGTTTACAATTCATTTAGCAGAATTATTCTAAAAACTTTTTAACTAATTTTTGGTCTCATTTAATTTTATTGTTAAGGTCATGTTACTTACAATGTTTTTTAATCAAAAATATTAAATTTTTTTTTTTTTTTGGAAATTAACATCAAATAATTTGCCTAAATCGTGTGGTTTACACGTTTTCAGCACAGAGACCTTCAATAAAAAATATATCGTAATAAATTCGATTATGTTTAAAGAAATTTGTAATTTAATAAAAGTGGAAAATTAATATGTTATTTCTTTTTAACGAAAACTATCTCAAGTTTTGTCCCTGTTTCTTTAACCTGACTTTAATTGTTGTTCATTTTTTTATATAAAACAATTTTGAAAGAGTTTTGTAATTGATATTAAATGCAATTGTAATAATATGGATATTGGATACATGTCTGGCATCATACTTCAACTTAAATATTACAGAAAGGCCTACAAAAATAACAGAGAAACACCACAGAAGATTATAAGCAAATTCGTGTCCACTTTGCCAATGATTTCTTCTTTTGTGCACAAACCCATGGCTCGTCATTGTGTTTTAGTGGGAATGTGTAAAAATGTTGAAATGTAGTTGTTTTTAATACCAATTTACCATATTGAGGCAGTTTTTAATGTCAATCCATTGTTAGCACATTGTTAGGTCTGGCAATATTGAAAGATCTGGCAACCGTGTGAAGAGAAAGCCTTAGTAAATTTTATACAGTAGCAAGAAATGTTCATTATTTACAACAACGATACTCATTATAAGGCCGAATAAAACATTTTGTCCTAAATATGAATAATTTAAAAACTAAGAGCGGGATGAGGTTCTATGTCCAAATTTTTGTTTTATTCGTATAAAAATTAATAAAAATATTTTAGAATTTATAAAAAATAGTAAATAATACCAGCGTTAATTATTTTATTTATTAAAATTTTTTTTTCAATGAAACCAAATAGATTGGAAAGTTCAGTCACATTATTTTATGTCCCAAGTAGGATTTTAAACGCCTGCCATTTTTAACATATATTTAAAGTTGTTTTGCTTTGTTCAAAAACAAAACTGATAGTCCCAATATTTCCAATTTGTGAACTTCTAATAATAAAAAACTCTGAACTTTAGATAAATACAAATTGAAATAAAAAAGCTAAAAGCATTAAAAGCTATTTTTAAAGTATGATTTAAAAATATACTTGATTATAAAACACAGTAATATTGCACTTTTTTCATTATTATAATATTTTTGCAATTGTGTGAATTGTTCCATATAATAAATATCAACTTGTTTGTTAAAAAAAATCTTAAAATGTTATATGCAAAGATCAGACTAATTGACGACGTCTGCTTAAAGCATAAATATAGCACATCTTAGACAAAATAATTAAATTTAAAACAATTTTTAATATTTTTATTAGCAGAAATTTAAAATTTTTTAATATGTGAAATGATGCAATAACTTTTTTATTGTTTCATTTTACGATTTAAAAAAATCATAAATATCTTTTTTCGAAATTTCGCTAGCAAAAATGATTTATGTTGCAAAAAAAAAAGAAAGGAAAAAATGAATTATGAGGAATCTTAAATACTAAAGAATTTATATTAGAACTACTAAAGATTAAGTTAAAGTGATAGAAAAGTCCTATAAATCTCCTATAAAAATAATTTATTGACAAATTATACAAATATTTTTGTTAAATATAAAATTTTATTATTTGACACCTGTATTAATAAATATTTTATTAAAATTTTTTTTTTTATAGAGGCGGTAAGGGTAATTTAGTTAAGTATTCTAATATTGTCAAGCTAATCCGTTGCATGACCTTAATTAATATCATACATATATCAAAAAAAAAAAAAATAAATTAATTAAAAAAAAAGTTTGTTTTTTATTAAAACTTATTTATGATTTTGTATTTTTATGTATAAATATCCCAAAATCCCATTTTATTAGATTAACATGTTGCAAGGTCGGCATAGACGTCTGGTCTGCTTAGGTTGACACACATTTTTACTCTTCGTTAAAATTGTAGAAAAACATTAACTTCTGTTTGAAAATAACTAAGGAAATGCTTAACAATAACTTTCTTTATTATGGAAAAATAATTTATTAAATAAAAGTCATATAAATATCTTTTATTTAATATTTTTCTATATTTTTTTTATTGTCTTTGTTAAAATTTTATTTGCTCAATGTCTGTATCAGTTTAATGATAACTAATATTTGATGTCTAATAAATTTCATATACATATGCAGATATATATTTTAGTCAAACCTTAGGCTAAGACAAAAATCATAATGCAAATAAAACTTATAAACATAAGGATAATTAAAACTTATCATTTATTCTTCTAAAGTTACTCCGACTACTAAAACAAACTATAAATGGGTCTTTGTTTCACACAGGAATTTAATGGCTTAATATACGAACATATCGCCCATTTGCCCATATTTCGAGTTAATAGCACCAGTACATAATAAATAAGGTGCGGATAACATCTGCAACAAACGCAAGGATACCATTTGTTTTTTTTTAAATAGACCTCTGACTTCGAAAAAATCGGGTCCAACCTAACACGGTTTCATAATCTAAAAGGTAAATTTCAATCATTGAAACGAATCATTGAAATCTACTCTTTATTGAGTCTAGAAATTATTGTTAATTATTATATCTAGTGGTAAATATAATAAGTCTTCACTGGCTATACACTCTACGTTTTACATGTTTCTATGTTTGACTATAGAAAGTCAGAATAATTGTTTTTGTTTAAGATAAGCTTAAACTTCGGATAGGCTTTTTTGTTAATTTTTTTTTTGTAAAGCTTGGCAATTTTAAATTCCGAAAACAGAGAGAGAGAAAAAAAAACGCATTAATGCAAGTAAACTTTACTTACAACCTTTTCAAAATTTTCTTTTGAATTTGCTTTTATGTTCACACACAACAATTTCTTTGGCAAGTTTTCTGTTTTGTTTAGCATTTATTTTCTTACAATTTGACATTTGTGCTTTAGCCGTAAAGAATAATAATAAAAATAATAACATACGATATATTATTTACACACCAAAACGCGAAAACCGAATGAAAAGAAATGTCAAATATTCAATTAAAAAAAACGAATGAGAGTATTGCTTAAAGTAGCCGAGTACCGGCGATTATTTTTCCCTTTTATTCTCCTCACTGCAAACTGAAAAAAAAATATACAAACTCAAGAATTGCGCAACTAAAATCGTCGTGTGGGACCTAAGACTTGGTTAAGTCGTCAATTTAATTGTAATTTGTTCAAAAGAGAATTTATAAAACTGTGAGGGTAATAAAAAGAGAAATTATTTATGATATTCTCTGTATTAAACAATTTTTTTTTGTAATTTTTTTATTGTTTGTGACTTTTGCCCTATGAGAAACGTAGAGGCACAACAAAATTATTTAATTTATATATTTATTTATTTAATGTTAAATACTTTCTGTCATCGCTGCTTCCACAGGTCTTCTTCAAGTATTTGTTTAATTTTATTTTAACTCTTGTCCAAAGTTTTGTTATAAACGTTCTTAAATTTTTATCTTACTGTTTTTTTATTAATATTATTTTATGCCTGAATATTCTTGTGATTTTAAGAGAAATCTGTTTATAAAGCGCTTTAAGCTTAGGTAAAGCTACGTTAAATATTTTTCAGAATAAAGGAATAAAAAAATCGCCAACTTTGTCTGTCCCAAATTGGGTCTCTCATTTTCTTGTGCTTTAAAAGCACCATGACCTTTCCCATTTAGGTAAACTAAATCTTGTTTTACACATGTCAATTATGATGCTGCCAAAATACATAAGCAAACTGCCAACCTAAATTTTGTATTCATATTGGTGTTTCAAGGGGAAAGTGTCTTCTGTTTTGTCAGCTCCAGTTCCATATGAGTAAATATCATTTGGATTTTCTACTTCATGCGTAAGCAAGCAAATGTCATCGGCCTTATCATATTCGGGCAGTTTCCCCTGCTACCACTGTTTATTATTAACCAAAAAAAAAGAAACTTGTGTTCTATAAACATATCGTTTGTTTCTTATAACACTGCAGTAGAGTAAACAAGGTACCGTCCAAGAGTTCAAGTTATGTATGTTAGTTAGTATCGTTATCGTTATGTGTTCAATAATTTAAATAGTTATTTTTTTTATATATTTCAGTAGCTTTTATTTAATAAAACTTGTTATAAAAAAATTAATAGTGATAACTAACATATAAATTAGTTTATTGCTAATAATTTGAATAATAATAGTCAACAAAAAAAGAGGGGTGTTTTCAAATCAAGTAAGCAAACAGCAATACAAGCAAAACTATACATAGTTTTAAACAGAAGAATAGCCCTCAATAAATATTGTTTTAGCAAACAAGATTTAAATTAACTGAAAAAAATGTATTATAAATTAGGCCTATGCAAAAATGCTAAACTCAAAATAAAAACGAAACTTAAAACAATTTTGTTTTCTTTTGAAGATACAGTTTAATATATATAAATGACTGTTTAAATTAAAAGCTGTATTTTTAGTTAAATCAGGGTTTATTTATTAACAGAAACAAATTGAAAAAGAAATCACCTCACTGCGGCGCCGTAACACCAAAGTTTCGCAACAAACGGTCAAGGATGGCTTAACAATCGTAATAAATTAGCAATTTGTCAGTTTTAAAAAATCCAGAATGGGCAAATAAATAACTGACCATCAAATCTTAGTTTAGTGCAAATATTTAGAGTCAATTAAACATGTTAATTAGCTTGAAGTGTGACTTTTTAGCATGATTTGAAGAAATTTTTTTTATAAAATTAATTGTATCCAATCAAAATGTAAACAACTTTTTATTATAATCATAAACATCGATTAACAATATACATTTTACTAAGAGTTTGTTTAAAAAAAAACAAATTTCTAATAATTGAAAATGTAAAAGAAAAAAAAAATATTTGCTAAATTTAGCAATAAAAAATTTTCCAAATTAAAAAATAGCATGTTAAGGAATTTCATTTAAATTAATGAAGATTGACATAGAGACCCAGTACAAATCAGCAGACTTAAAAAGTGTAAATTTAATCAAAACCAAGTATCAGCAGATAAGAAGAGATCAAATTTACTAAAAAATTATTTGCTTTTAAAAATAAATTGTGTTAAGTTTTTTGCTTGTCTTTACAAATACATTGATGTTTTTGGAATTTTCACATGTTTCTTGTTTTTTTTTTGTAATTTCAGTGGGCGTGTCTTATTCTATGTTAAATGAATTGAACTTACATCCGGAGGACGTTTGGGTAAGTTAGTAAGATGGTTGTAATTTATAAGTTAAAGAGTGCTTGAAATAAAAAACTTAACTTGACATAATTTTTAAATTTGTACCCTTCACCAGTAGCAGTAAATGGGTAAATAATTTTAATTGTCATTCCGTGTGTAGCACTAAGAATGTATATATATTTTTGGTCCTTTTGATTCCGAAAACTATCTCACTGCCAGAATATCAAATGAAATCCGCTTAACTATAAAATCATAGCTGGTTTTGAAAATAATTTTTGTGATACATTTTACATTCCTATTGTGTCAAACTTTTAAAAATGTATAAACTTTAAGCAAAAAAATTAATTTTTTTTATTAGAAAATTTTGAGATAAAAAATTGCAAATGTATTTTTACATTAATTTTAAATATTTAAGTATTTGGTAAACTTCTTTAAAAAATAATTTTTAGAAAAACTTGCTTTATAACAATAAGTTTTTAGAAAACCACAAACAGTTTAATTTTGTTATATAAGGGGAACTCACTCTTCGATGCAAACTACCAGTGCAGGCCGTGCAGGTCGTGCATATCGTGCAAAAAAGCAAACATTTGCAAGACCACAACAACAAAATACACAAAAATAAAAATAAAAATCAGTACAAAATTGTCTTAAAAAAATTTGCACAACAGAAACAGCTGACTAAGTGATTCAAAGCAAAAAACTTAAAACCTGTGCTTACAAAGTTTAACGGCGGCGGAGGCCGACGCTTAAATTACCGTTCGGACATATGTAAATACATAAAAATATACATACGTACATACATTTATACATGCAAACACACATAGTTGTGGTTATATCTTTAATACTACTGATTTTCAAAACAAATATGCTCTCGAATGTTATGAATGTATATGTTCTTTTTACTGCTGAAGAATAAACAACTGCGTTAGCTTTGATATATTGACTGCGGCTAAGGTTATGGCGGCATTGAAGTATTTGTCACCTACAAAATCAGCTGTTATTAAAAACTTCCAACATACTTAGAAATATACACTCACGCTTTGTAGCAAAAAATAGTGCATACTTGCATTAATTGCAAATGTGCTTCGAAGAGTGAGTTCCGCTATAGTCTTTATCCAAAAAATAATAAAAATAAATCAAAACTGTTTAATAAACTATCGAAGGATTTCAATAAAATTTTTCTTTCATTCTTAATTCATATAATGTTTACAGTTAATAATTTTACTTATAAGTACTTTATAATTGGAAGAGAATAATTAAATTAAAATTCGTTCGATTCTAGCACATATGGACGTGACACCATTTGTGGAAAAATACTTAAAGCCAAATATTTAAAAATTACTTTTCTAGCCTTAGTTTTCAAATCTAATAAGTTTACCTTATTATGTAATTAACATCAATCTTAGAAAGTAAACTGGCTGCAGTAAGCTTTCATAATTTAAAAATTAAATTTTTGTAAAGTAACCAAAGCCCACCGGGCTTTCTAAGTAGTTTAGTACAATAAAAGTGTTAATTTAGGTAAATTGAAAACAACAACATACATCTAGACGGAAATTTTCAAAAATACGGTATAAAGTTTGATAAAGAAAGATATTTATTGGTGGTTTATAACTATATAGATTTCATATGATTATGTATTTTTAAAAAAATTTCTATTGATTTCATTCATGAAATTTTCCAAAGAGTTATTGTGTTATTTTTCATAAAAAAATTGTTTTAAACTTTAGTAGTTAAGATTTATTTGGTTAATGAAAACAGATATTTGATTTCATTCGTACGTGTTTATTCAATTATTTTGTTTTTACTAGGGTTATTAGTTAAGTGCCTCTTATGTCTTTTAAACTTTAAATAATAAATGAAAGTTTAAGAGGTAAAAGAGGCATTGAAGCAATTCAACGAATATCCCGACTATTTTTTAAGCTTTTGGCCCGTATTCATAATTACAAACTAAAGTCGGTTTGTTTTTAAAAACGACTTTAAATTAAAAATATTTTATTAACTACTATGAGAGTCAAAAGTGAGTAAACACCAGTAAATTATTCCGTTTCTCTCAAATAATGAAAATAAAAAATTATATACATATATAAATGTTGTTTCAAAAACAAATTGAAGATTTTTGTAAATTTGAGGTGTTTGGTGCAGAAAAACTTTGAAAAATTTAGAGGAAAAAAATCAGGAGTTGGCGGAGCAAAATATTTAATGCACTGTGGCGGCTCCGTTACGGAGTGGGGGTGTTTTGCGGCATCTGAAGTTGGAGAGCTTGACTTTATTAACACGACAATGAATGCTCAAGGCTTTATACAGATCTTAGCAAAAAATATTCCACCAAGCGTCGCTAAATTGGATATGCCTGGACATTGGTTCTTCCAACGAAAGCGAAAGAATGCCTGGTAAACCGAACTTCAAGCCAACTTTGTCATCCGCCATATTCCCCGAATCTCAATCCTATTGATAATATTTGCGACTATTTAGACTGAAAGATCCATAACATTACTAGCCAAGAAATCCTAGAAGAAGCTTTAAGAGAGGAATCGGCCAAAGTTCCAACCGAGTACACCAAAAAGTTGATGGAATCTATGTCAAATAGAATAAAATGTGTAAAAAAGCTAAGAGAGGACAAACAAAATATTAGTTTCCAAATAAATTAAGAATTTTATGAATTTTGTTTAGTTTTTGTGTAGGTGTATACTAACTTTTGAGGCGTTATTTTTTAA
>NDXZ01009081.1:0-10719 GCA_003055125.1 Paykullia maculata | reverse complement strand
ATATACCCTCATCACCTTAGGTGAAGGGTATAATAAAGAAAATACGAAGGTTTGAAAATTTGTGGGGGACGTATTGTCCCAGTAGTCCCGAAAGGGTTAAACTAATATCGAGGTACTTATACATTTACGGCCGTATCTATAACGAAAAATTAGAAACTAGGTATACATTACACAGAACTACCTGCTCACTTGCAAACCGATTAGACCAAGCAGAGAGTTGGAAATGATTTTATTTACAATGAATTTCCAGCTACCAATAATAAGAGTTTAATTTTAAGTTAACATGAGATTAGCAAAATGGATAAAAATACAATAAAAAAGTCACTTATGCTAACTCCATGCTAAGTTTTTATTATAAATACGGCTGTTATTGATTTATTCGTTAAAAAATTGGGCAGAATTTTTAAACTTCTTTGAAAACAAAATTATTTGGTAAAAAATCGGACCTATTTAATATAAAGTCAATTAACTGTATAAGAGTAACATAAGGCAAATAAGGATAGGATCGGATAATGTTAAAGAAATCCATTTTATGGCAATGTCTGTAGCTTCTGTATTCTTTAGACTTCCTATTGTTGTCATATACCAGTTAGTGATTAAAAATTTTAATTTCTGTTACCCCGG
Source organism: Paykullia maculata (assembly GCA_003055125.1). Taxonomy (NCBI): domain Eukaryota; kingdom Metazoa; phylum Arthropoda; class Insecta; order Diptera; family Rhinophoridae; genus Paykullia; species Paykullia maculata. The sequence goes on along the minus strand of NDXZ01009081.1, from coordinate 10,095 downwards.
GCTAAGCCGAGTATAAACAGCTAGTTGTTATTATAAAATTAATGTGTATGTACAAAAATAATTAACAAAAATATAATATATATAATATAAAATTAATTGTCTTAAAACAAATAAGTTCGCAATAAAAAAACATTATAACAAAATATTCTAATTAACAAAAAAAATATTATATAAAATATGTTTAAACAGATAACTAATTATACTACGTTTTTGAATATTTTTATTTTCTTGTAACAAAATGTTTTTTGAAATATGTATGTATGTTATAAAAAAATTTTTTTACATATTCTTTTGTTATTTAAATTTATATTTTAAACTATAATTTTCAATTTGAAATATCAAATACTAAAATCAATAATAATTTCCTGACGATGCAACACAATGAAGTGGCGAAATATCGAAAAGAAAAATATAATAAAAATAAAAACTATTTTTTATATAAAAAACAAACCTTAAGCTTGAATAATTAATTTGTGAAAATACATATATTATATTACAGAAGTTATTTTGCCACACATGTGGCAAGAGTATATATGCATAGGTTTGTCATTCCGTTTGTAATTTCTACAATATATCACTTGCGACCCCATAAAGTATATATATTCTAAATTCCTTTAGATAGGAAAGTTGATTTAGCCATGTCCGTCTGACCGTCTCTCGGCGTGTTGGTTGAAATCAAGTTTTTATAGCTCCCATCGTTCATCCGGAGTTGTATGTGGTATCAAACTTTTGGAAATATTTTCAAAAAAATCGGTTTGAGAACTGGCAATATCCATTAATAACCAGCTAAGATATAAGCAAAAAAAGACGACCTTTTTTTTTTATACACCAAAAGAATTATTGTTTTGCAGGTTTAGAATAAACTGAAGACATTTGTGATAAAAATTGGACTAATTGGCCCAGAATCCCTAAAGATATAGGTGAAAAACCTACATGATCAAAAATTAATATCATAAGAAAAAAGTTTTCCAACACTTTGACCACCTTTCGGACATGGTAATACATACAAACATACATTTGGTAAAGGGTATAAAAGCTTTGGCACAGCCAAATATAGCGCTCTTACTTGTTTAAGTTGATATAATTTTAATTATTTACTGTAACCTGAAATTATTCTTATTTACTTTTAGTCTGTGGTAATATCTGGAGAATCCGGTGCCGGAAAAACTGAAACTACAAAATTTGTTCTTCAATATTTATGCGCTGTTACCTCTAACGTTTCAACTTGGATTCAACAGCAAATTTTAGAGGCCAATACAATTTTAGAAGCATTTGGTTAGTCTTTTTTATGTGTGCTTATATGTTTGTGTCTTTATTTTATTATTGAATGTCCAAGTACCCCCTTTCAACCAGATGGTTAGAACCACTGTAGGAGAAATTGCTGATTTATTCAACAGTATTTATTTTTAGTTTTTATACTTAATTTTATTAATTTACAAAAAAAGAAAACTTATTAATTCATTGAGTTACAAAATATCAATATTAAAAAATTTACATTCACTTTGCGACTAATTTAAAAAATTAACAAAAAAAGTGTCCAGTTATTTTTATTTATTTTTTTTTACTTCAGGCCTAACGGCCTTGTTGGTTTGTGTGGATGTATGGTATATCAATGCATGCAATTGTAATGTAGAACAAAACAGCAACAAATGCATGCATAGATTTTTGGTGAAGAAAGAAGAAATATAATACATAAAAAGTATTTGTGGAATTTAAAAGTTTCGCAGAGAAAACGATATACATATGTATTCATGTAAGGCATGGTTGGGAAAAATTCCAAACATTCTGCCCGCAAAGAACCAAGAACCAAAATAAGGTGAAGCAGGCGAATTGAAATGCAATTTTGTACCTTGGTTAGCCAACGTCTTAGCAAGATGTTCGAGAAGAGACAGTTTACTTCGTTGATAAATAACCTGGAGTTCTTTACTTGCACCAACAAAATTAGTACCACAATTCAAGTACAAATCTGTACAGATACTTCTGCAACCTGTGAAACGACGATATGCTGCTAGAAATGAATCAACGTTAAGCCTGGGGGCAAATTACGGCATTCGATATCGAATGAAATTTTGTTCGATCAATCGAGTTTTCTGTGCATTTGGTATAAGAATTCTAATTAGAATTTTTTATTTTCGATCGATATCGAATGCCGTAATTTGCCCCCTGGTTACCGCCTTCAAATGTATGGCCTTAGTGCACATGCACAGTGAGTTCTTTAAATTGATAGGGCCAGCGTAGTGAAGTCCGCTATGCTTAAAGGCACCAGTAGGTTGAAGACAAACCGCTGGTAGATTACCCACTTTGCTGACACGTTTGATCTGTATATTTGACGCACACGATGCATTCTCGTTGGACCCTTTTCGCTAGGTCACGAGCCGAGAGGATCTAATAATGACGAGCCACATAGGATTGCATTAGAAAAAGGCTGCCATGACAAGTCTTCTTATGCGCTTCTAAGATAATAAGTAGTGAAATGGGATTTTGTTTAGATAATAAGATAGGGTGTTTCGTGTGGAAAGGAATATCACCCCTAGATATCCGACCACCAGCTCTTAATATCCCCACTTCGTCAACAAAGGGTGCAAACTTTAAAATTCGATTGTTATTAGGCAGTGGATCTCCTCACGAAATGTTACAGCTTGTGATATTTTTATAAGACAATTCTTGGCTCGTGTTAGTTCCCACGTTTTAAAAAATTTAGTTTCAAATTCATGGTGATGAGTTTTGCGTGTTAAATTATCGAAGAACCTAAGATTGTATGACGTTACACGTATTAATTTAGAAACATTTTAAAGTAATTTTGGGATATTTTGCAATTGTTGGTTTCTTTGTACAAGCTGCGGAAAACTAAAATGGTTATAATTTTTGTCATCTGCCGCAGAGTTATTAGATGGCATAACAGCAGTAATACTTGAAGGGAGAGTAGGCCAGTAACTAGCGTTCCTTTTAAGCCATTTGAACCATTCCACCAAAGAGAATGTTTACAAATATCTTCTGTAAATAAGCTTTGAAAGCACAACCTGCGGGGTTGTCCGCTGATGGTACAAGGTGGGCCAAAAGAAGTCATCAGACAGCAAATGGCGGCCAATGTCAAATGTTTTGACATTTGTGAACTAGACAGATGTAGAATACAAGTGAACAAGCGATACACTCCCCTAGAATGCGGAATAATCATGTCTGTTTTTTTTGAGTAACAATTCGTCTGTCGGATGACTTCTTTTGGCCCACCTTGTGTATATTTCCAGTCATAAGCATTAGATAGTGTATGTATTTTCTCCACACGGCTTGCAACATATCCTCCAACCGTTTGTTGCACCGGTTTTAATCCACCCAAGAACGATGGCGATATCCGTCCAGTACATGATACACTTAATGTTGGATTCGCTATTGGTTTCAATTTTAGAGATAAATTTCACTTAATTCAAGTCTTGGAATCCTTTCATTTTTTACCGGTGCAACTTTTGTTTTCGACTGTAACAAGTTAACAACTATCTCACCAGTTTCAATAAACTTTTTTTTTAATTTTTAAAAGGAACATGTTTAATTTAATTGAATATGTATGCAAAATATGTATGGTGGTTAATAACACCTTAAATCAAAGAAATTTGGAAAATGTTAATAATTAAAACAATTTTTTTTTAAATTTGTACAGACATTGTTAAAAATAGTGTAAATTCACAAGTTTTAAATTTTATCACTTTATTCAAATATAATTATGTATATTTAACTGCCAAAGTTAAAAAATATACATAATTACTGTTTACAACTGCTTTAGAAAAAGGTCAGAATTATTAATTATTTTGAAAATATACACATAAAGTAAAATAAAGGTTCAAATTTCATTTTTAATATATGTAGTTGGGGGGTTTTTTTTATTGATTATAGAAATTTTTTAATAAAAAAAATATTTTAATCAAAAAATTTATCAAGAACTCTAATTAATTAATTAATGCTTTTTAATAAATTTTTTAAACTTTTAGAATAGTTTGGCTTAAATTTTTAAAAAAATAAACATTTGAATAACATTATATTAAAACTCAGACACTTGCTACGCTCGCAAACTGTCAAGTGGAGCTTTATGACTCCGTTTCGACGGGTGGTTATTTTCAAATTTAAATTTGTATTTTTAATTTAGTTAATTTTACATAAGAAAATTAAGAAAATGCAAAAAAAAAAAATGGAAATGGCTCGCAGGAATCTTTCTTTTTTCCCTACTATCTTTTACAAAAATGTAGCCAGAGTAAAATAAAACAACTTTTGTAAACAATACTATACGATCTGAACATGTTCAGATGACTTATTTAGTAAAATTTACCTTTTTTTTTGGCAAAAAACACCGTTTTTTGACGGAAATTTTTTTTTTTTTTTAGATATAGTCGAAAGGGGTCTCAAATATATTTTAAATATATCAAACAAATAGTACAACACAAAACAATAAAAAAGAAAGGTGTTTTATTATATTATTTCCAGAAAAAACATTTTTTTTGAGCGTCAAAAAATTGTGAGAAACTACAATTTTTGAGCACAAAGTGGACTTTCTGAGCTTTTTAGGATGCCTAAGTTCACAAAAATTGTTATATCTTACTCCGGCTACAAGTTTGTCAAAGATAGCAATATAAAAATTTTTGCAGTTTGCGGCAAAAAATTCAAAAACTGTCCTTCAAAAAACGGTGTTTTTCGCAAAAAAAGGCAATTTTTGCTATATAAGTGTCTAAACATGTTCAGATCGTATAGGTATGTTGTTTTATTTTACTCTGGCTACATTTTTGTAGAAGATAGTATGGAAAAAAAGAAAGATTCATGCGAGTTATGCTAAAAAAAGTTAAAAAAGTAATCAAGTAGTACTATCGAACCTTTATAGCCACTTTTTTCACTGTCGCACAGTGTTATTCAAACTTCAAGAAAGTCATGATTTTAAAAAATCAAAATCTCAATGCTCATAGATAAAAATAATAATATTTTATCAACTTAAAATTCTTTGAGTTTAAATTTATGAAAAAAAGGTCAACCCGCAAAAATTCAGTAAATAAAATTAAATGAATTGAAGTGAAATAAAATAGAAAAGTACTTAAGTAATGAAAATTAAAGTATTTATTTATTTTATGTTTTTTTTTGTATATTTGTACAAATATTTGTATTAAGACAATTATTTTAGTTTTAATTCTGGCTCTAGTTCATTTAAATTTTCTATAAAAATTTATTTTTTATTGTGATAATGAATGAATAATAATTTTTTGAAAAGTAAGTTTTTGCATTCCACTCGGCTAGTGTCGGCAAAAGCTTACTTTTCAAAAAATTATTATTCATTCATTATCACAATAAAAAAAATACATTTTCATAGAAAATTTAAATGAACTAGAGCCAGAATTAAAACTAAAATACTTGTCTTAAACTTGTTTATTTTAATAAAAAGTACAGTTAAAACGAAGTTTTGAAAATAACCCTAACATACCCTTTGGGTCAAACTAACCCACAAACTATATTGTTTCTTAATTCTTTAATATTAAAATGGTCATCAATCTAGCCAAACTGAGTACAGAGTTTTACTACATTTTGCTAGTATAATCGAATCTATACTGTCACTTTTTTGCGTTTTAAGAAAAGTTTTCATTTGTTGCAAATTTACTCAAATTGAGCATGAATAGTGCGAATGAGTTTAATCCACGAATTTATTTCTAAAATTAGAGTTTTCATTATCACATTTTTTATCGAATACATGCATGTGTGCTACAGACTTTGACAATGACAGATGGAGGCTAAGATGGCCACGCTAGTTAGTGCATGTAAAAAAGAATATAACAGTTGGTTGTGTAAGTAGTACACAAGTACAGGGTTGGTCTTATGGAATTTATTTTTTTTAAATCAAAGTTATTTTTTTTCATAATTTTGACAATGTGTGATTAATCTCGCGGGCCGCGGGTTGGCCACCCCTAGTATAAATAATAACAAAAAAATGTACTCCGACAATGTGCAGACAAGTCGCAAAATTATCGTAAAGAGAAGAATTTCCTTTCGACAATGTGTAGATTAGTTAATAATCGCAAAATATTTCAGAGTATGTGCAGAAAAATCTCGATCATTCTGTGAAATGGCTGAAGGATATGTAGACAATTTCTTTACCCGAATCTGGTAAAGCTTCAGAAATAATTAAGAAAATTCTGACATCAGACATGTCGGCAAAAATTGTTTAGTGGGATCTTATTATAAGTGATTTGCCTCATTATTTTCTTATGACATTAATTAAACATATATTTATACATACCTACATAAATACATAGAATGCACATACATACAAACATATAAGGCATTCCACACCAACTGCCTTACTACAGAAAAAGGTATGTGGTATGTCACTCAATGTCACTCTTACATAATCTGTTTTCCTGTGTGATATTTATAGTAAAACACAAAAAACTCCATTTATTAAAAAAGCAGCTACATTTTTTTGTATATTTTTTATATTACAAAGTCTCGTGGTATTATTAGGAGAAAAAAAAATTTTGAAATATTAATTTATACGTACTTACCTCTGCACGTATAGGTAATATACAATCAAAATGTACAGACGTACATAAAAAAAACATATGTAAGAGTTTATATATTCAGAGTATTAAAGACAAAATATTCAAAGAATTTTTTCTCCAAATAATACTGCGAGACTTTGTAATTTAATAGACAAACATGCATGTTGTTTTATTGTAATATGAAAATGAAAAAATTTTGAACGATTTGAGATAAAAGGAATTTTGTATTTCACTATCAATTTAGAACTAGTTTCAAAGTTTTAAAAATGTTAGTTTTTTCATAGCCCATTAAGTATTGTTTTCTTAGTCGAAGCTCGCTTTTGCTTTTGTTAAATTAAAATAAATAATTTATTAAAATAAAAATAGGAAATTTATTAATACTTTTCCACGCCTAGTTTGCCTTAATTGCGACTGAATAAAAAACTGTTCCACGTTCTTTTCTAGCACAGACAAAGCAGGACAACAGATACAGTAATTGTGACATTGTTTCCACATACTTTTTCTTGTAACGGGGCATTTGGTATGAAATGCATCACATGATTTATTAAAAACATTTTATTTTTTTTAGGAAATGCTAAAACTATTCGTAATGATAATAGTTCTCGTTTCGGCAAATTTATGCAAGTATGTTTCGACTCAAAACATTGCATTAAAGGATGCATAATACAAGATTACTTGCTTGAACAATCCCGCATAACATTTCAAAGTATAGGAGAAAGAAACTATCACGTTTTATATCAACTTGTGGCTCAAGGACAACGAAATCCTGAAATGATGAAAGACCTTCATTTAAATCCGCCAACATTTTATCGGTACTTAAACGCATCTGGCAATAACGAAGTAGATATTGATAATGAAGCGAGAAAATTTGAAGCACTTACCATGGCATTTACTGTATTACAAATTTCTGAACAATTAATCGATGACTTGTTAAAAGTTCTCAGTGCAATATTATGGTTGGGTAATCTAGATTTTAGCGATGTCGATGGGGAACGATGCGAACTTCTTCAACAAGATAAAGAAATATGTCGAATCACATCGAATCTTTTAGGTATAGATTACAATTACATATTGCAAGTGTTATTACGTCGACAAATTAATGTAAGGGGGAATATTACCGAAATACCACATAAATTACAAGAGGTAAATAAATAAATAAAAAATTATTATTAAGTGCTTCGTGTTTAAAATATTTTATTTGAAGGCTCGAGAAAATCGCCATGCTATGGCCAAAGCTCTCTACTCAAAGGCCTTTTCATGGCTTGTATCTAAAATAAATAGTTGCACAAACCCGGGGCAAGATGGACAACGTTTTCTCGGAGTTTTGGACATATTTGGATTTGAAAACTTTGCCAAAAATTCTTTTGAGCAATTATGCATAAATTACACAAATGAAAAGCTGCATAAATTTTTTAACCATTATGTTTTTGCGCTGGAGCAGGAAATAGTATGTATTAAATATTCGATAGACATTATAATAAATAAATTTTAACTTACCAGCTTTTTAAAGTAGCTTTGATATGGAAATATTGAAATGTTACTTTCGTTTTTTTGGTACATATATCAAAATTTTATTTGGTTCCTAAATTTACAACAAAACTTAGTTGCAAATTAAAAATGTATGAACATTTTGATGAAAAATGTAACATTCTGTATTATAAATGTCACGAATTGCAACTGAGTTTGAAAATATAATTCTGTTAATTCCAATTAACCTATTAAGGTGTGTTTTATTTCTAAACAATAATAAAGAAAATAATGAGTAAAAATTTAAGTTTAATAAAAAAAATTGCTACCGCGGTTGCAACTTAACTTCTTTCTGTTTGACAATCAAAAACTACCATGCTCCTGTGTTGCAAAGGTGTTACAAGTCAAAGTATAAACCATACAGAGACACATAAAACAAACAAAATAAATTAACAGAGAGTACAATTATTCAGATTTAAATAAACGGATAGATACCGGTCGGCACAAAACTCCACGTGAGGTGCGGACTTCAGCTCTTCGTATTATATTGTCCTTCCCATGGATTACTCGTTGGACAACACCCTTTACCCATTCCCTTCTGTTAACATTAATGTCACATATCAGTACTAAGTCATCAACTCTTAAAGTCCGAGAAGGTTCACACCATTTTTCGCGGTGGGTTAATGTTGACAGGTATTCTGTGATCCACCTTTTCTAAAAATTATCCGTCAATTGCCGAGAAATCCTTCGTAATACCTTGCGCTGAGAATCAATAACATCCACGGACGTATTGGTAGTTCCCAATAAAAAATGTTTGGGCGTAATCGGATTCTCGTCATGTGAGGAAACTGAGATATGAGTCAGTGGCCGGGAGTTAACATTTTCAGTCTCTATCAAAAACGACTGGAACGTGTGTTCACGTGGTGCAATTATGTCCATGGTTTGTTTTAATACTCTTTTCACGCATTGCACCATATGCTCCCAAATGCCTCCTTCCGATGTGTTTATTAGGCAGTTCAACATCCATTGGATATTGTAATTTTCGCTGTACAGCAGAAAATAAGTGGCCCTGCAAAGCATTGGATTGACTCGATGCAATAAGTATTTCTTTCATGGCCGCAATTTACTAATCATTTTCTTGCAGATTGCATGAAACTCCACAGGAGTATTATTACAAAATGCTTGGCCATGGAAAGAAGGGTGGTTTGACAGAAAGTGCTATTACCCGTCATATTGTAAATGGCATTAACGACGCTGACTTAAAGAAGAATATTTCCAACGAGTACATAACGTGCAACCAACTTCTTCGCGACATAAATAGCTATTGCAATTACAATGAAGTCAAAACACCAAATGCAGAAAACAATAAGATAAAGAAAAATATAAACGACAATACAAAAACCGAGTCCAACATGAATGAAGGTAAGTCGTCTTTGGATAAAATTAAGTGCTGCAATTGTTCCAAGTACGGACACTATTTTGCCAAATGCCCGGAGCCACAGAAAAAGGACCGTTGTGCCAAATGTAATCGAACATCGCACAAAACAGGTGATTGCAGAATAGTACAAAACAAGAGTGCAAATATAAACAAAGTTGTTAACAGCATTTTGAAACCGCCAGAAACACTTACCAAAACTGTTAAAATAAACGGCGTAGAAACAGAAGCGTTTATTGATTTGGGCTGTGATTACAGTCTTGTTAGGAAACACTTACAAACAATATCAAAAACAGATTGAAGTGCAGTAAAACCTTAAGAGGTTTTGCAGGAGGAGGATTCTGTAGTAATGAAAAAGTGTTAGTGACTATGCAGATAGATGACACACAATTTGAGGTGGAGCTTATAGTAGTTGACGATAAGTTGTCCCACAGTATTTATTTAGGCCGCGATATACTTTGCAAAAATGGTATGCGAACCATCATAGAGGGGAGTGATTGTTGGATTCAAAATGTAAACGTAATAGACACGAATGAAACTAAGACTCATGTTGACGGACTTAGTCGATCGCCCGATTTACCAGCAAGCGAGCCAGAACCAGCCAGATTTACCCAAAGCGATACGATGGCGTCGCGAAACATTGCCATGACGATGTGGGTCATTTTAGTC
>NDXZ01009064.1:0-11735 GCA_003055125.1 Paykullia maculata | reverse complement strand
GCCTGTGGTCAAGTTTTACATTTTTGAAGACAGTATTGGAAGCATAGCTCTTTTTCTATCGATGTTCCAAGTTTCAAAGAGATCTGATAGTTTAGAAGTTACATACATACATATACAATAATTTATTCAAATGCATTAAAACATTTCATACCATTCGTTAAGTATTCGTTGCCTTTGGGAATGTAAGTTTACTTTTGAAAAAGGCAAGCAATGCATGCATGTTTATTCGTTACACTCTCTTTTTTTGAATAGTGTTATACATTGCTTTACTGAATTTATGTATATGTGAACAAAAGGCATATTTTTTGAGAATACATTCATAAGCACAAAATAGAGCATTCAAACCGTTCACATTACATTACTTTACAAAATTTAAGTTTTTACTTGTTCCCGGACCAATTTTAGCTGCTATTAATTACATATGTTATGAAAATTTCAAATATATAAATATAATAGTTTTCGAGATATAGCTTTATGCCAAAACTAAAACCAGTTGCATGACATATGCCAGTATAACTCGATAACTGCTTGTCCTATGCAGTAAGATGAAAAATCCAAAATTCGACAAAAAAATTATCTTCAACATAAGCTTACATTGTTAATAAATTTGCTCTGTAGTTTTAGAGATATCGTGAAACTTGTGCAAAAAAAATAATTTTTATTGTAATATTTATGTATATATATTTTTTTTGTGTAATATTTTTCAATTAAAGTATTTAAAAAAAAAATTGATTAATTAATAATAAAAAATGTCCTTTAAACTCTGCACTCACTTTTAAAAATTATTAGCATTTAGATACGATGTTGATTATAAAAAAGAACAACTTAAGTTGTGGGTAAAAAATTGCAAACCATTAAATTAAAAACTTATTTCAGAAAAAATTTTCTTTCTTATACATAGTTGTATTTGCAAAATGTTGTCGTTGCCGTATTCATTATGATGTTACGCGGGTGTTTTGAGAAGAAATTTATATAAATAAATATTATATTTTAAAACTTGTTTTGACGACGTTTTTGCAAAATTTTTACATACATACATATACATTTTCCTACATTAAGACTTTGGTTTTTTGTTATAATTTTTTCAAGTTTAACATTTTGAACTGTAATACTCTATATAAAAATAAAAATCTAAACTTGCATATGGAGTTTAAAAGTTTGAAATAATATTCTTCTTTAAACACAATTTGAGATGTAGACGGTGAAAGTGTAGCAACATGTTGAATTTACTAAAAAACAATTTTTAGCAGTTTAAATAAACTTTTTAAGGCATATAAAAAAATTGTTTTAAAAATATAAAAATATGCACTTAAAGGTCAAATATGCTTTATACACATATTAGAAAAAATGCTTTTAAGACAGAAATATGCAAAAGAATGTTGTAACGTGTAAAATATGCATTAACAAATCGATGGCAAAATTCATAAACAGTTCTGAAACGGATAAATACCTTATCCCCGGCACAATACGTCGCACAAAATAAAACATGCAATTGCATATTACGGTTTTCCTGGTATAAATATAAAATTCTATCTTTAATAAAGATTGAACCAATTAAACATTGTTTTTAATGTCGCTGGGATAAATTATATGTTTTCGTTTTCTTGGTATATTTTTACTGTTTAGCTTCCACTTAATATTACTATTTTTTATTTATTTAATATGACAATATCATAAAACAATATATTTTAACTTTATAAGCCGACTGGAATAAAGAATACCATTGCCCGTTGCAGTATAATGTAGCAAAGCCTATGACGAAAGTCGAACTGCAGACCCCAGACTAGAACACTACCGATTTATACATTAGGATATCCTTTAACTAGATAATATTTTTGCCAAGGATACACTAAAACACCGACCACAAAAATGTATAAATACTTATTCCTTTTTTGTGTTGTATTTTTAAACTGTCAGTAGTTAAATTTTTGATTTTAATAATGAATAATTGACAACGTAAATAAATACATGTGTCAAATTTGGATAACTACTTTTGATCTCAAGGTTCAATCGACTTATAAGGGGATTCTCATTCGATCGGTATAACTTCAGGTTGGAGTTTTACTTCTGGCCGTTACAAATATTAGCACAAACGCATTATACCCTTCCCACCTAGCAAGTAAGAGCGTTATATTCGGCTGTGCCAAATCTTATATACCCTTCACTACGTGTATTTATGTACGTATGTATTTACGTGTCCGAAAAGTTTTTAAAGTCTAAGAAAACTTGATTTTTTTTTCATATTAATTTTCGTCCATATAGGTTTTTCACCCATAGCTGATTCTGCGCCAAATAGTACATTTTTTTAAATTTCACAAAACGGCATGTTTTACACACAAATATAATAATTTTTGTGTAAAAAAAATTGGTAGGTGTCTTTTTTGACTTATATCTCGGTCAGTTATAAAGCGATTTTCAATAGCGAGAATTATGGGGAAATTTCTGATTGTTTGATTCCAATAACGGGTTCGTACGACATCGGGGGGCTAAGAAAAGTTGATTTCAACAGACTTACAGACGGATAGACGGACAGACGGACATGGGGTCGCAAATGAATATTGTAGAAACTACAAACGGAATGACAAACTTATATACATATACACTTGTCACCTGTGGTGAAGGGTATAAAAACAGCCAAATACATTTTGTTTTTATACCCATCACATATGCATATAGGAAAAGGTTTCATTTTTAAAAATATTAATTTGCGACCCCATAAATAATACATATATATTTTGGATTTTTATAAATAAAAAAGTCGATTTAGCCATGTACGTCTGTCAGTGTGTTAGTTGAAACCAACTTTTTGTAGCTCTTCCTGAACTGTATGTGATATCGAACTTTTTAAAATATTCCCAAAAAAATCGGTATTAAAACTGGCATTATCAATTAAAAACCGCCTGAGATATAAGCGAAAAAGACGGCTTCCTTTTAATTATATATGTATGTGGTTAGGACCAAAATAAATGGACAAAAATTTATATTATAAAAAATCAAGTTTTCAAAGAATTTAAGGTCGACTGCTACCAGTCGACAATCTTGCATCACTAGAGTCTAAGACAAAGGTTTGTGGTAGCGCCTGACGTATTGTTAGTCTGACACATTTCCTCTCAAATACATATGTACATACAAACATACCTACACGCGGTGAAGGATATACAATATTTGGCACGGCCAAATTTCATAATTTCTAATAAAATTTCATAAAATGAAACTACACTTAATGTAGTTAATTACAATCACATATTACATATAAATAATGTTTTTTTTAAATGAACTCCAGCTTTTTTTTGATTAAATATAATTTATTGGTAAAATTGTGTATTTAATTTTTTTGTAATTAAATATTAATGGTGAATTGTAATTAATTTTTTTTAACTATGATTATACTAGTTGTAATTAAAAATTTTTTATTAAAATCCTTCTGGTCAGTTTCAATGAAGGTACATATGTTTTTTTTTTATTTACCATATTTCAATAACATTCTATTCAATATTCAAATAACAACATTCACAGACGTCTTCTTTAAAGCTACCAGAATGAATTCCTTTTAAATTCGATATCATATAGAAACAAATATTGTTTAAAAAAATGTTTGTTGCTGTTTTTGTGTACATTCAAATACTTAAACATAAATTTGTATGTAGGCTTGTATATGACATCACAAGTGTATGCAGCAAATAAAGTTTATGTTGTTGCCTTAAAATAAACTGCAACAAAAATATTAGGAAAAAAGTATAACATTTTAAAATTCAAGTCAAGTAACAAAATTCAAAAGTCCATTCATTCTTTTTGCAAAAAATTGTGTTTGAATTTTTTTTTGTTGCGGTTTAGAACTTTGGAGAAATCTATAATTTTGCTTAAAAACTATAGTTACGTACATGTATGTTAAGACTTAATTAGAGAGGGAGACACATACATACATACATATGTATTTATTTGGCAAATATATGGAAACACTTCAAGAATTTAATTGGGAAGTGTCTCCTGTAGGTTTTGCTAAATAAAAAATATAAAAGCTTAACAATCCCTTTTCGATCTGCTCCTCTTGTTTATTTGCATTCGCACATAAAACTAAGTTGACATTTAAGTGTGTATGGGAAGGTACGTGTAGTATGCACGCATATACATCTGTACATATATGTATATGTATGTGTCGAACGTGTTGCAATTTAATGAATCAATGTAAATACATGTGCCACTGGAGGTCGATTTTAGTGGGAGTTGACACTCCCCCAACATTCTGTATGCCATGTTAGTAATTTATGTTTCAAACTGCACGTGCATCTTTTAAGTGCACAAGTTTTTTAATTTCATCTCAAGCACACAGACACAGTGCATATTCGAAATTGCATATAACTTTTAAGAATGTGTGTATGCATGTGAGTGTGTATTGTGCATCCTTTGAATATTTTTGGTCATTGTGTGCGGTTTGTAAAGTATTGTCAAAATATATGGAAGAGAGTGTGGTTGGTACTTCTTGTCAAAATGCTGCCAAAAATTTAAAAGAAAAATACAAGGAAGTATTTGAGGGCATTAAAAAAGTTGTGCCCCTTATAGAAGTTATATAGCTTAAGAAGAATTAGCATATTTTTGGTAAATAAGCTTTAAAAAAAATATAAATTTTCATTTCTTTAAAAAGAAAATTCAACGAATTTTTTGTAACATAAAAAAAATTATCTAAAATTTTTTATTAAAAATTATTTACAAACAGCAAACTGCTCAAAAATTCAACAAAAAAAAATTAACAGAAACTTTTATGAGAAATTATTTTACAGAAAAATAATTTTACAAAACCTTTAAAAGGCCTATTTTGCGTTTAAAATCTCCTTAATTTCACTTACACCATATGTTTGTAATTACGTTGATTTAAAATTCATTACAAAAACACATGGCCAACATGTAGAGCGATGTTTTTGCATAGGAACTATAGAATAATGGAATGATGCATTTTATAATTTGTTAAAAAGTTGTAAAAATTAAAACTCTAGTGCATTTATGGCTGCTTGATGTCATTTCTAATATTAAATGACATTTTTTTTGTTATCAGTAATGTTCTAGAAGTATGAATAGTTTTAGATAAGTTTTCTCTCAAAAGAAATATACATACATACGTATAAGAAATTCAAATTCCTTTAGAAAATCAATTAGTAAAAATTTGTATGAAACTTAAAACGAAAAGCTTTTAAAAACATCTGCGTCAAAGAGATTTAAATACAAATATGACACACAAAATAGGAAAAGTTTGAATTGTTCATTTTTTTTAAACTTTACCTAAGATTTTTCTCTATTAATTACATTATATATTTCTTTAAACTATAATTAAAATAAGGTTAAGAGGCAGAGAGGTAAAAAGAAATTTTTTTTAATGAAAAGAATTACTTTAGCAAATATCGTATTTTAGTACTTTTTTTATAAACAGGAGTAAATGAAAAAAGAAAGTTTGTGAAAAGATGCAAGAGAAGAAGGCAGTGTTTATTAAAACTCTTTGTTTAATTACAAGCTTTGAATTTTTTTCCTTATGTTAAATTTTAAACATATTTTTCATTAAAAAAACTGTTTTCTATAAATATTTTGTTTGGTGCGGTAAGAGTGCCAACTTAAAAAAAAGCAAGTTTAAAGTTTATTTTAAAATGCAGCATGGTGAAATTATTATCCCAGTAAAAATAAAATAGATTTTTAGATCTGCAATGCATGCTTTAACTATTACGCCTTACTAAGAGGCAACAAAAGAAGCGGAAACCATCGAGTTGATTTTATTAATAACACTGTGCGAAAGTGAAAAAAGTACACAGACTTGGCTATATAAGTTCGATAGTACTACTTGAGCTGAGTAAAACCCTAGCTCCGTTTTGCAATATTAATTCACGTTTTAATTTGATGGGCCTTAACATATTCGGGGACTTGGTAAATTTTCCGAAAAGTGGTACCATAACCTTTTAGCCAATAACCCCTTGAACATTTCACCACCGAAAAACATTTTTTTTGTATATTTTTTAAGAAAATGCAAAAAAAAATTTGATTTTTTTACTTTTTTTAGCACAGCTCGCAGGAATCGTTCTTTTTTCCCATACTATCTTCTAAAAAAATGTAGCCAGAGTAAAATAGAACAACTGTTGTAAACCTTTTTACCTATACGATCTGAGCATGTTCAGATGACTTATAGAGTAAAAATTACCTTTTTTTTGCGAAAAATACCGCTTTTTGAACGACTGCTGAAATTTTTATATTACGTTGTTTTTTTACGCTTAAAAACATTTTTTTTTTGAAAATAATATAATAAAACACCTTTCTTTTCTATTGTTTTGTATTTTACTATTTGTTTGTTATATTTAAAATATATTTAAGACCCCTTTCGTCTATATCTAAAAAATCAAAAATTTTCCTTCAAAAAACGGTATTGTTGTAATATTGTAAAACAATACAAGAAAATAGTTGGACTCGTATCAGAGGTAAAAAATTGTTGAAATGCTTTGTGACACCATGTCTTGCTTCCACAAAATATTCCTATTTATTTTCTGTGAGTCAGAAGCTGAATTAAAATAAATTGAGGACGATTATGCTTATGTTTTTAAGTGTTGAATGTTTATTATACCCTAATTCATTTGTTAATTTAGGTAGCAGCAACGAAAAATATAGTGGCCTTAGGTGGCTTAAGAAATCGCTTTCAAATATCTATAATAGGTTTTAAAATATTGCTTGATTTTAATGTGGATGAAAAACAGGGGAAAACGCGACTTTAAGACTTCCCTATGTTTGTAAATGCAATATATGATGAGCTTTTTGTTGCATGGCTAACATATTTATACGTTTTTATATAAAAAACCTTTCTTTATGTTTCAGAATCAGTAAAAGTGTCTGGTCTCTCGAAACCAAAGTTTCTTATTGACTTATGTACGTGTGGCATTTAGGCTAAGCAAAAATTTTTACTACAAAAAGAAGTGCCAGTAAAGTCAATAACACATTTTTAAATAGCGAAGAATCCGGTTCTAAAAATAGGGATCCATCAACACAACAATAGAGATACAAATTCAAACAAAATCATTTACAATATTTTTTGTTTCAAATTAAATTGTTTTTATAAATTTTTTTAATAAAAGTAAAATTAATAAATAAAAAAAAAGATAAATAAACGTTATAATTTCATTAATTTCTAGTAGACATGAAAAGAGTTCTTTTACACGCTAATGCTGTAATAGCTTCGTATCAGCTATGAGTTCACAAGTTGATAAGAGATATGAAAAAGTGCTTCTTCTAAGCAGTGGAAACGCGCTTATTTTTTAAAAAGGTAATGCTTCCAAGCGAGAATTCGCCATAAAAAAATCATGCCTCTTGTAAGCAGGTTTGTAAGGGGGAGTATAGCTTTTCTCCCGTACAAACCTGCTAACAGATCAGCTTCAATGTTTACTGGGTTGCTATGTTAGATTAACTGGTTATCAGCTGTTACTTTTCAAAGTCTTCCTCTTCTCTTGTAGTTTCGAGTTTTTAAACTTTATATGTTAACATTTTTAACAGATTACCCTTATTTAAAACTATGTTTTTATTTTTTTTTTATTGAATTTATATAGATCTTAATAAATTTTTAATTCATAAAAATTTGGCCGATAATTTTAATATACATATTAGGAAAACAAATTATAATTTTTTTTTATATGTTAGTCGCTTTAGCCATGCCCGTTTGTCCGTGTGTTGGTTGAAATCAACTTTGTGGAAATATTTCCTAGAAAATTGGTATTGAAAACTGGCAAGATCCATTAATAGCTGGCTGAGATAGAACCAAAAAAAGACAATCACCTTTTTTTACACAAAAAAATTTATATTCTGCAGCTTTTTGATACACTTTTGGTACATGTTGAAAAAAATTGTACTAATTGGCGCAGAATCCACAAAGATATAGGCAAAAGTCCTATACGCACAAAAATTTTTTTCTTAAAAAATCCAATTTAATAAGACTTTAATTACTTTTCCATCATGTAAATACATAAAAACAAATATACTTACATATGTACATAC
This sequence comes from Paykullia maculata, assembly GCA_003055125.1. NCBI lineage: Eukaryota > Metazoa > Arthropoda > Insecta > Diptera > Rhinophoridae > Paykullia > Paykullia maculata. The sequence goes on along the minus strand of NDXZ01009064.1, from coordinate 3,722 downwards.
GTAAATACCCTCCTTTTTACCAACAAACCTTCACGTGGTGTACGATATATAAAATTTGGCACAGCAAAATGTAGCGCTCTTTCTTGTTTTAACCCTTTATAGCCTCATGTGACATTTCTGTAACAAACCCCAAAAATCCCTCCAAATCACATAATGAATATACATACCACATTTAAACTAGAGTAACACCTCTGTAACATACTATTGAACTGCGTTGTATGTAATTAAACTATATATATGACAACACTTTTGTTTATTGACAAATTTAATATTAGTTTTGAAAAACGCGCAAAGTCAGAAACCACGCAAAGTTTGATTTAAAGAAAATAGTATAAAAAGTGAAAAAAGTTTTATTATTTTTCTGTAAAACTGCAAGTAAGGGAATAATTTTGTGTAATAATAATAATCAAATATATGTAAACTTTTTTTAGATAAAAAATATTATAAATTTTATATAAATACTAATGTATATTAAGGAACTGTAAATATTTTTTATCTGTTAAAAATTTCGATAAATTTAATTTTTTAAAAAACTACATATTTATATGAAAAAAAAAAAAAATAATTTATAAAAATTTAATTTTGTTTTTAACAGTTTTTTAAAATTAAGAAATTTCAATTTCCTTTATTTATTATTTTTGCCTTCTGTAACCAATTTGTTGTACATACGATATTATTATATGTAATTCTTAAATGTGGCACAAATAAATATTGACTAATTTTTAATTAAATGGTTTAAAAACGCATTTGTTATTAATTTATTGTCATTTTTATACGCTTCTATTACATATTTACAAAATGATTTTCTTACAAAAAAGTAAACAAAATTTGCTAGAGAAATAATAAAACGAACAGCCATATGTACATATGTTCGCACATATAAACTGTATGAACACATTGTTGTTATTATAGTTTAGTAATGTTCTCCATTATTGTTGCAGCTAAATGTTGTTTTCCTGTATTTATTGCACTTAAACCTTTTTAATTTATTATTACGGCGGGCGTATTATTTTGTGCATCGTTTTTATTATTTATTAATTTTTCAATTCATAAAGTATTTAAGAGGAAGCTTTTATTAATTTTTTTCTCTCTCTCTCTCTTTCTTACAATCTCTCTCTAAATTGTATTTTATTTTTAATCCTTTTTTTTATATTGGTTTTGTTAAAAGTTTTTTTTGCCATCAAATCCTCTAAAGTGATTTGTTTCATTTGTCGATTGTTGCTTATTTGAAATTGTTTAATATTCTAAATATGTAGTTTATTATTGTGTATGTTTTGTTTTAATAAATATTTAAAACTGCTTTACACAGCTCTGCTCTCATCTCTCTCGGCTCATCTCAATTGTTTTCATGCGGGAAAACTGCATTAAAATATTGTGCTCTAGATTCAGTGCGATTTTTATTATATTTAATATTTTTGCAAATCTAGTTTTTATTAGGGTCTTGTATTTGTTTTTTTGTTATACTTAATACTTTAAGTGGTTAGAGCATATGACAATTATCATAACGTTTGAAAGAAAAAAAAAATATTGACTTCTTTTTAAGTTTTATATGGATATATGCATATGTATGTATGTATGTACATGCAAAGAAAAAATATCGTTGATATGATTACAATCTAAGAGCATCTTACTATGATTGGATTATTAAATTGTAGCTAAACTATATAGTGATCGATTTAAGTCATAAACAGTTTAATTAAAATGCTTTTATTCAACCATATTATGACCGTATATTATTGTAATGTTATTTTCCATGATCAAAAAATAGTTCCATATACTCATTATATAATTTTATATGATCATAATAAAGTCCCCTATAATCGTATTGTTATCGCACACGACAGTAAAATGTTTTCTATAATCATAATATGATCTCACATAACTATGCATTTATTTCGGATCACCAAAATATGATTTCACACAGCCATAGTATAGTCACATATGAACATAATATATTTTCTTGTGACCATAATATGACTCCACGTAATCATAATATGATCCCACATAGCTATCAATTTATTTCTTATTACTATAATATGATTCTACATACCCATAATTTAGTCACATATGATCATAATATATTTCATCGTGACCATAATATAATTTTTCGTATACATACATATGTGTCTAACATATATTTTCAAATATTTTTAAAAAATATGTGTTAAATTGGAAACACCTAGAAGAAAAAGAACGATCGATAGCAAACAATTATTTAAATCTATTATACTTTGATTGCCTTGCAACTATGCCGTTGTTGCACAGAACATTTTATGGTTATTTATAGCTTTAAATGCTTATAGATAAAATGTTATTTTTGCAAACAAATCATGATTTGTTTGTCACAACAATTTTAAAACATGTTATTTTTTGTGAATAATCATGTCAAAGTTTTCATTAACGGTAACCATTTAATGATAAAATATAAACCAATTGTTGATTATCGTCACGAAATTAACGTTTCAATTTACTATAGTTTAATTGCGGTAACCAAGTTTTTCGGAGAGAAAATAAAATGGTTGTCGTGATCAACTTATATTTTTTCACTGCTTGTACGTATGTATGTTGTATGTATATTTTAAAAAAAGGCAGTAACTGCCTGGCCCACAAAATGCGAACGAAATTTTCTTTCGAATTAATACATTTCAAATATTTTACAAATAACTTTTGATATTTATATGAGATTTCTATGAGGGATTATGTGTGTATGGAATATTTATACCAAGACTCACAAAATCAATTCCGGAATTCCACTTAAATACAAATTACACATATGCGCCAAGCTACCATTTCTATATAGTGGCATTACATGCGTCTTCGGTTTTTGTCCACCAGACACATAATCCCTCATAGAAATCTCATATCAAAAACGGTTGATTTAAAAGTTACATTTTGAGCATAAAACAAAATTTTTTATATAAATTTCTAATAATTTTAAATTCTGAGGTACTTTGCCGTGAATTCTATTTTTTTAATTTTTTTGCGTAATTTTTTTTATTAAAATATCATTGAAAATAATAACGAACAAACTTTCAACCGATAACATTTGCTCTGTTAAGTGGTTAACATAGCTCTGTTAACGTACTGGGTTTTGTACCTTTGCTAAAAAAATTTACAATTTATCTTCACACACATCAAAAAATGTAGTTTTTTCTGTGTTTCTTATATGACTTTTATATCGTTATGACACTATTTATATTTTTTTATTAAATAATCTTTTTAGTTGTTTAAACATCATTTGAGCTGCGCCAATATACAGTTGATGAATTCACATGGTATGTTGTTATGACATATCAAAATATTATTTTAGTTAAAAAATATTTATTATTTATTTTAAATAACAAAATTGTTAAACTTAATTTTTTTTAATTAAGACAATATGACAGTACGACATGGTAACGTACCTAGTAAATAAACCAAATTTTATATCAAAGAGTATTTTAAATTCCACATTACCGACTACAACATTTTGCTTACTTTTTTCGTTGTTTTCTATTTTTGCACATTTTATAGTTTTATTGTTCATTTGAGATTTTGATGAGTTATTTGCATTGCAGTAAATATTATTGAAATTTAATATCATACCAAAATGGTGTTAATAAATATTTAGGATTTATTATTATTTTTTTTTTTTGCTGCAAGCACAGTGGAATAAAAGCAATTAAAACGTAGTTTGTCTAATCATTTAACAACACTATACACATAGTACATTTGCATAGGTT